>ML813214.1:110653-125620 GCA_009831015.1 Picea engelmannii
TTTTTAAAGGATAGAGAAAATTCTGTCACTAGTATAATTTAGACCTAGACTTTAATTTTCGTGCTGGGAGACATTTTATTAGGGAATTTTTTAAGAAAATTTATTATCACGTTATTAGTCCTAAGGCCCTCTGGGTTCATTCATTTATCATTAACATCGCGACTTTCCCTTCAGGATGCACTAGGTGCTTCAAGGGTGCCACTCGCCTCATCTGTTTCCCTTGCGCAATGTGCCATTCAGGACACACTATGTGCTCCAAGGGTGCCACTCACCTCAACTGTTTCCCTTGCACAACGTGTCCTTCAGGATGCACTATGTGCTCCAAGGGTGCCACTCCCCTCTTTCCATTTTTCTTGAGCAACATGCCCTTCAGGATGCACCACATGCTCCAAGGGTGTCACTCACCTCTTGACTAACTTGGTAGATGTCAAAAACCCCTAGAGTCAATACTCTGCCAGGTGAAATTGTGGAAGACTAAGGGAATCTAAGGAATATGTCCCTTGCCTTATTGCACACCCCTTAGAATCATCATGAGCGACTGTCAGAGTTTGCCCTCACGACATCGTGGTCCTCTCGAACTAGGTAATTGTTAACCTACGGTTCGAGCCATGACGAGAGTGCTAGTAGGCTGTGGAAGGGTTGTTGTCCACACCTCTCCCTCAACATCTCTGGTATTCCTGCATGACCCCTCTAGTCCACATGTGAGTTTAGTCGACAAGCTATCGCCAGTCTACATCATCAACGAATCATGTCAGCAATATATTCATAATCATATCATCTAACCAAATGCACTAATATCATATATAAAACAGTCAAACTCCAATGGTTCACTCCCCGACTCGATCTGGAGTCCAAGGGGTTCCATCGATGCCTCTGCATCCTCGAGGTCCACAATCCTGCACACTCAATAAAACCAAATCAATAACACCTTTCTATGTCAATGTAGTAAAACAACATGTCATCAACCCATAACGCCTCATAATCAAATCAATATTTTAATAACATAATAATCTGGATCACTTGCGAGAAAGTGTCCTCAAAGAATAAGTTCACCCAGTGCGCAAGAGCGAGATGTTACAGTTTCACATACAAATATACAATTTCCTTCACGTCCCTCAAATATGCAATTTGGTTTCTTAGTTATTGCCACTGGTCATGTACTATTTATAAAGCCCGCAATGATTCCAATAGCTTTTGGCCTTCCATCAATATACATAGTTGCCCCTATATTTTGATTGTTATCTATTAGTTGTATATAATTTGCAGCAACTCCATATCTCCGCTAACTTCACGTATATCGGACCAACATCAACCAATGATTGTATTTGTATAATGGTCTGACATACTCCATCAATTCAATTACAGTGCCATAGCCGACCTTTATGCCATCCATGGAAAATGAACCCAATCCATGTAAGGACGAAGGAGCAATGCGATACATTCTCCCACTGATGAAGAAATCTATGTCCACTTTAGGTAGCTCCTTATGTTCCCATCGTTTCACTAGATGTTTATACCTCAAGGGAAACTCAATGTCACCTATTCTCTCAACATCATAATTACATGACCCTTCGTTGGCAATAAAAAATTGCATGCGTATACAAAATATTTTCCTTACCTTTTCAGATCTAGTTGACCTAGAACCAGTAGATCTAGTACAACACGTCTCACTTTCAACCTCTCTTAGTATATCTTGATCATCACTTGAGGAAGATAGATCCGACAAATACCTATTTGGTGGTACCTACACTCATTAAAACAAGAAGATACGTTATTGTGCCAATATACGTTTGTGGTACCAACACAGTTGGATATAGTTGAATTTAGTTGCAATATAGTTGCATAAGTTGCATTGTGGCATAAAGTTGCATATAGTTTCATATAGTTGCATAAGTTGCATATAATTGCATAGTTTCATATAGTTGCAATATAGTTTCATAAAGTTGCATATAGTTGGATAAGTTGCATTTTTGCATAAAGTTGCATATAGTTGCATAGTTGCATATAGTTGCATATTTGCATACAAAATTGTCATATAGTTACATATAGTTGCATAGTTGCATAAGTTGCATAAGTTGCATTGTTGCATAAAGTTGCATAAAGTTGTATGTTGCATAGTTGCATATAGTTGCATATTTTCATATAGCTGCATACAAAATTGTTGCAATATAGTTGCATATAGTTGCAATATAGTTGCATAAGTTGCATAAGTTGCATTGTTGCATAAAGTTGCATATAGTTGCATAGTTGGATAAGTTGCATATTTTCATATAGTTGCATATAGTTGCTATATAGTTGCATAAGTTGCATATAGTTGCATAAGTTGCATTTTTGCATAAAGTTGCATATAGTTTCATAGTTGCATATAGTTGCATATTTTCATATAGTTGCATATGAAATTTTTAGTAGTTTTTGATCAACATATATCCCCCGACGCTTAGTGGAGAACTGGATTTGAGACCCATCAAAAATTTCAAGTGTGGATCGATAGTTTGGAAATCCATGATCCTGGAATTTCACATATTTGGAAATTCGTCACTTAATAAGTTGCAACTATTAAGTGATGAATTTCCAAATATGTGAATTTCCAAATGTGGGATAACATACAAAACAATGGTTGACAAGGTCTACACATATATCCTTTGTGCAAGGAGAATGAAAAAACTATTTTCCACCTCTTCATAGTTTGTCACTTCTCACAGGAATTTGGGAAACAACCAAACGACTCACATAGTTTTAAATATGTTCTATGGACCATGTGGGTGGCATGAAATGGCTATAGTTTTAAATACATGGTCCACACTCTTCAATTTGCTTACAAGATTGAAAGTGCATACAATTCATTCTTTTTTAGCCCCAAGAAAAAGAAAGATAGGGTTGTTCTTCCTCTAAATTTGGATGAATATGTTTCGTGGAGTTCCTTTAATGGGGCCTCTCAAGGGATTATAGGGCCTATGGAGTAAGACCTATTTACATAACAAAACACCATTGGCTGTCCTTTGAGTAGGGAGTGACATTGATCATAAAAATGACCAACTAGTACATTTACAAAGTATTGCTACGTAAAATACTTTTTGCTACTCTATTTATCCAAGCACAACCTTAACCATATTTGAGACAACCTAAACCCAAACTACCTCCTTGCTAAATCAGGTTACTCACCACCTAGGAATTTCATCACTTAATAAAAGGTGTTTGAATCCGACATCATATAAGTTACTTTGTTTCACTTCCAAAACTTAGTAATGATGATACAATTACAATACATGTGGTGTTTGATGGGAGGTTACTTGGTTACTCTAATATAATGTTTTGATTGGAAATGCATCCCAAAAGGATTTATAAGTATCTGACATTGTATATGCATGATTTAGTGATTTAAAGGGTACAATATTCCCATATAGCATCCCACTCTCGAGTTGCATAATAATGCATAAAGTTGCATAAAGGGTACAATGTTCCATAAAGTTGCATAAGTTGCATAAGTTGCATTGTTGCATAGTTGCATATAATTGCATAAAGTTGCATATGAAATTGTTGCAATATAGTTGCATAAGTTGCATAAAGTTGCATTGTTGCGTAAAGTTGCATATAGTTTCATAGTTGAATAGTTGGATAAGTTGCATATTTTCATATAGTTGCATATAGTTGCATATAGTTTTTATATAGTTGCATAAAGTTTCATATAGTTGCATATAGTTGCATAAGTTGCATTTTTGCATAAAGTTGCATATAGTTGCATATAGTTGCATATAGCTGCATAGTTGCATAGTTGCATACAAAATTGTTAGTAGTTTTTTATCAACATATATCCCCCGACACTCAATGGAGAAATGGATTTGAGACCCATCAAAGAGTTCAAGTGTGGATCGATAGTTTGGAAATCCATGATCCTGGAATTTCGCATATTTGGAAATTCATCACTTAATAAGTTGAAACTATTAAGTGATGAATTTCCAAATATGGTATAACATACAAAACAATAGTTGACAAGGTCTATGCATCTATCCTTTATGCAAGGAGAATAAAGAAACTATTTTCCACCTCTTCATAGCTTGTCACTTCTCACGGGAATTTAGGCAACAACCAAAGGAATCACATAGTTTTAAATATGTTCTATGGGACATGTGGGTGGCATGAAATGCATATAGTTTTAGATACATGGTCTACACTCTTCAATGTTTTTACAAGATTGAGAGCACGTACAATTCATTCTTTTTTAGCCCCAAGCAAAATAAATATAGGGTTGTTCTTAATCTAAATTTGGATGAATATGTTTCATGGGGTTTCTTTAATGGAGCCTCTCAAGGGATTCTAGGGCCTATGGAGTAAGACCTATTTACATAACAAAACACCATTGGAGGTCCTTTGAGTAGGGAGTGACATTGATCATAAAAATAACCAACTAGTACATTCACAAAGTATTTCTACATAAAATACTTTCCGCTACTCTATTTATCCAAGCACAACCTTAACCATATTTGAGATAACCTAAACCTAAACTACCTCCTTTCTAAATCAGGTTACTCACCACCTAGGAAGTTCATCACTTAATAAAAGGTGCTTGAATCCGACATCATATAAGTTACTTTGTTGCACTTCTAACACTTAGTAATGATGATACAATTGCAATACATGTGGAGGTTGATGGGAGGTTACTTGGTTACTCTAATATAATGTTTTGATTGACAATGCATCACAAAAAGATTTATGAGTATCTGACATTGTATATGCATGATTTAGTGATTTCAAGGGTACAATATTCCCAGATAGCATCCCACTCTCGAGTTGCATAAAGTTGCATATAAGTTGCATAAGTTCCATAAAGTTGCATAAGTTGCATAAGTTACATGATGCATAGTTGCATATAGTTGCATAATTGCATAAACTGCATGATGCATAGTTGCATATAGTTTCATATTTGCATATAGTTGCATACAAAATTGTTGCAAAATAGTTGCATATAGTTGCAATATAGTTGCATAAGTTGCATTGTTGCATAAAGTTGCATATAGTTGCATAGTTACATAGTTGGATAAGTTACATATTTGCATATAGTTGCATAGTTGCATATAGTTGCATATAGTTGCTATATAGTTTCATAAAGTTGCATAAAGTTGCATATAGTTGCATAAGTTGCATAAGTTGCATTTTTGCATAAAGTTGCATATAGTTGCATACGAAATTGTTAGTAGTTTTTTATCAACCTATATCCTCGTAACGCTCAGTGGAAAACTGGATTTGAGACTCATCAAAGAGTTCAAGTGTGGATCAATAGTGTGGAAATCCATGATCCTGGAATTTCACATATTTGGAAATTCATTACTTAATAAGTTGCAACTATTAAGTGATGAATTTCCAGATATGTGAATTTCCAAATATGGGATAACATACAAAACAATAGTTGACAAGGTCTACACATCTATCCTTTGTGCAAGGAGAATGAAGAAACTATTTTCCATCTCTTCATAGCTTGTCTCTTCTCACATGAATTTGGGCAACAACCAAACGACTCACATAGTTTTAAATATGTGCTATGGGCCATGTGGGTGGCATGAAATGGCTATAGTTTTAAACACATGGTCTACACTCTTCAATTTTTTTACAAGATTGAGAGTGCATACAATTCATTCATTTTTATCCCCAATCAAAAGAAAGATAGGGTTGGTCTTCCTCTAAATTTGGATGAATATGTTTTGTGTGGTTTCTTTAATGGGGCCTCTCAAGGGATTCTAGGGCACATGGAGCAAGACCTATTTACATAACAAAACACCATTGGTGGTCCTTTGAGTAGGGAGTGACATTGATCATAAAAATGACCAACTAGTACATTCACAAAGTATTTCTACATAAAATACTTTCTGCTACTCTATTTATCCAAGCACAAACTTAACCATATTTGAAATAACCTAAACCCAAACTACCTCTTTGCTAAATCAGGTTACTCACCACCTAGGAAGTGAGTAACTGAAGGCGACGATTGTCGTATATTCCCAACGTGGTGCGGTCGGTTGAAATACATGCCACATTCTATATCTTGTGTCAACGAGCAGTGATATTGTCCCCTTGTTTGGGCGAGTCAGTGTTGGTTGATGCAGGGTGTGTGCAGCATTTCGGGAACTTGTTTTTGCAATCAAATTTCCATATCCGTGGAGGGATTTGGCTCCAACATGCGACCCCATCTCAGGCGAGAACACCTGCTGCATTTCATCATATAATTAAGAGGAGGAAAATAAACTGACAAGGATTCCCCTAGTAACGGTGAGCGAACTGGAAAGAGCCCAACATGAAAATCAAGTACTAGCGCCGCCTGAATTGTAGTCTGTATAAGCGTCCTTAGCGATGGATCGGGCCCAATTCCCCTGGAAGGGGGCACCTGAGAGGATGATAGCCCCATTGGGCCGAGACCCTGCCACACCACGAGGCGTTGTCGACGAGTTGGGTTGTTTGGGAATGCAACCCTAATAGGGTGGTAAATTCTTTCCAAGTCTAACTATAGAAAGTTAGATATAGTTCCTATTGATTCACATTATATACCATCAAAGGTCTATGAATTGGTCAAGGTGGAATGAGAATGGGAGAACCAAAGTGTTTCTATATTGACTTAGATATATGAACTTTCTCCATGATATAAGGACTCATTTAGAAAATGAGACATAGTTGAATGTTTCTAAGTCTTAGATAACTATAACATCGAAGTTGGCATGTTATAAGGCCAATTGAATCTAAATAAGATTGAATGACATCACTGAGCTTGTGAGTGATAGAGACAAACACCTAATTACTTTAAGTTTACTTATAAATTATTCTTATTTTTGTTGCTAATATAAAGATCTAAACATGGTTTTCAACATATGTGGTTCATTGTGATGTCACCGGGATACATAGTGGTCATTTCTTAAAACTAAACCCACAACTTCATCGTCGAGAATCATGTGGAGTGTGCATGTGATTAGGGGATCAATGAATTTGGTAAATGGATCATTGACTAGGGGATCATGTGTTTCTACCATATGATGTTGTAATTTGACATGGTATCTCTGTGTTATAACCCTAATTTTCACTAGACATGCATACCTAACATCAGGCCATCTCACTTGCCATTTTTTCCAAGCCACCATTAAACAACTCTTCAAAAAAATACCCTTTTGAAGGCATACACACCCTGCACCACTACTACACACGTATATATGCTAGCTGGCCCATTACAGCCCGTGTATACTGGCAAAAGAACAAAAAATAGAAATTTGCAGATGGAGTACATACTTTCGGGTAAATTGCCTAAACCGTTTGACCACCCATAGCTGGTCATTCAATTGGATAACTACCCTCTTTGATCCTATAAAAGAAGAGGTAGGAGTCGCCAATTCTGTTGTGGGTGGGAAATCCCCCTACGGACTAGCATGGGAGAACCAAAGTGTTTCTATATTGACTTAGATATATGAACTATCTCCATGATATAAGGACTCATTTGGAAAATGAGACATAGTTGAATGTTGTTAAGTCTTAGATAAATAGAACATCGAAGTTGGCATGCTATAAGGCCAATTAAATCTAAATAAGATTGAATGACATCACTGAGCTTGTGAGTGATAGAGACAAACACCTAATTACTTTAAGTTTACTTATAAATTATTCTTATTTTTGTTCTGCTCGTTCCTAGCACACCCCCTCCAAGCCCTAGGATGGTTTCCTTTGATTGGAATGATCTTGTTGAGCCTCGTCTTCCTTCTTCTGCACCTTTACAAATAAGGGTTGAAGTTAATTCAATTTTTTTTTATCGATTTATTGTGGATGAAGGAGCCTCTGCAAGTATTTTATCTTCCTCGGTTTGGAAAGTCTTGGGATCTCCCAAGCTTGTGTTTGCTTCCCATGAGCTGTTGGATTTTGATAGACGTCCTAGAGAATATTTGGGGATTCTTCCTCAGTTGCCTATCTTGTTAGGTGGGAATATTTCCCTTGTTGATGTTATAGTGGTGCAAGGCTCGTTAGATTTCAATATGTTTCTCGGGCATGATTATGTATATGCTATGAATGTTGTGGTGTCTACGCTCTTTCGGGTGATGCATTTACCTCATAATGGAAGCATTGTCACTATTGACCAGTTGGCATCTGACAATCACCATCCTAATTCAACATTGTTTCAAACTACCCCTTTACATGTTCCTACTATTCGTGTAGATGCTACCCCGCCATAGGTTAATTATGTGGCATCTTATCCTCGGTGTTCAATTGCTTCTGAGAAGGAACCTATGCAATCATGTTTTCCTTCTCGAGACTTGGTCTCAACAATTGATCAATTGGTTTATCCAATGGGGGAATGGGAGCCCTTGCTTCCCCCTCTAGGTCCAGGTGATCTTGAGTCTCCTTCTGAGTCTGATCTCATTTTTTGTAGAACCTCAATCCCTCATGCTTGTGATTCTTCGCTGATAATATCTTCCATTCCTGGCCAGAGCCTCCATCGTCATATGGAATATGGTCAGTTTACTTCACCCTTTGGGACTGTCAACCCTCATTTGTGTGATTTATTGGATTTTGAATTGCCTTTAGATGAGGCTATCCTTGAAGCCATGACTATGGTTTCTATACCGCGGGAGGAATTACAAAGAGACTCTCGAAGAGACTCTTAGTATGAGACTAGCAGTGGGCTCTACCTAAACCAACTTCATACATGAGTCGTAGCCCCCCACGGGTCTTCTTTTAAGCCCTTTTTAGACCCTCTAAACATGAAAATATTTCTGAGCAATCTTGTTGCTCTTCACGCTCGCTAAAATAAAATTTGAAGGCATGTCTATCCGACGATAGTTTACCCCTTTTTTGGACTGGATGGTCAACTGTACGAACAAAGGTATACTCTAGGAGCCTCGGTTCTCTAGAATAGTATTCTCAAGTATAATTTTAACCCTTTTTCAGGCCTGAGGAAATAAATTTACGAAAAAGGAACCCCCATGGAGTCCATAGTTAAGATCTTTTCAGACTCCCTAAAATTCAAAATATTGTCGAGTGACCTTGTTCCTTCACACTCGTTAAAACGGTCCAGAAGAACATCCTATACAGAGTCCATAGTTAAGCTCTTTTCAGACTCCTTAAAAGTGAAAAGATTTTTGAGTGATATTGTCTTTGTCACACTCGTTAAAATGATTTTGAATAGACGTCTTTTTGGTGCTAGTTTACCCCTTTTTCGAACCAACTAGACTACCTTCGAAAAAAGTACCCCACTGGAGTCTCCTTTATATTTTTTTCAAATTCTCTATAAATGAAAAACCATCGAGATTACCTTCTCTGGGCTCGTTAAAATTGCATCAAAGGACATTATCATTGTGTCTTATTAATCACATTTGCATCCCCACGTCTTTGGCCTAATGTTGGCTCCATGTTGCTCTCAACTGAACCATCTGAAGCATGCCTTATAACACAAGCCTTGTAGCACTTTGCCTTTGCGTCTTGACACCTTGACCCCTGGAGGGATTTTCCCGAGTGTCCTTTTCCTTTATATGTCTCCTTGCTCTGAGCATCAGTGTGTTCCTTGCGCTTCGAACTAGTATATCTGTGACACTCGTTCCTCCTTTGTCACGTATTATTCTTTTATTCTTTTTCAAGCTTTCCAAAATTATTGAAAAAGACAAAAAAAATCAAATATACCCCAAAAAGAGGAAGGGAAAAGTATTTTATTTTTGTTGGAAGCACAATGAGTCACCCTTGGACAAAGCACATCCTTCCGTTTGTTCGTCAAGCTTTGGGATTTAATATGACCTTAGAAAGTTGTTCTCGCTACATAGAGTTGTGTCCTCCTCCATTTGGTTATTCTTCCAAACATATGGAGAGTTTGTGTTGCCTCCTGCATCATGAACTTATGTTAATACCATTGTTCATGAGCCTCATCATTTGTCATGATATTTTCCAAGGGAAGTTTTTACCAAGCTTGAGTCAGCCCCTCTGCAATTTGTCTCTTGACCTCATGCCCGACCATCTCGAAAGCCCAATCAAGTCTTTGTTCAAAAGCAATGAAGTCCTCAGCCTGATCATCAAGATCCTATAGTCTATTCCCAATGAGTCATCGAATACCTCTGGGTAGTGAAGTCGTACACTGATATTACACTCCTACCCAAGTTTGAATATTTTGAAGTTTTTGCTCGAGCTGTGAAGACCTCATCTCCAACCATCAGGTGTCTTTGGCTTCTTAAAGATGGATACTATAAATGTATATCTTTTTATTTTGAGATGTAGATCCGCTTTGTAATGTTCATGGCTATGATTTATATAGTTATATCACATGGATCTGCAGTGTATTTGATTGGCAACCATGATTTTATTTTCATTCCAAGCATGGGTATGCCCGCCTCGATGAGTCAATTATTATTTTGCAGATGGTACCTCCCGAAATTTGGTCCCCGAGCTCACTGGCTTCGCATGTAGGTAAATATTGGTAATGTATTTCATCCATCATATTCTCTTTTGACCTCACACATTGGGGGGCATCTATTATAACCCTAATTTGCACTAGACATTCATACTTGGCATCAGGCCATCTCACTTGCCATTTTTTCCAATCCACCATTAAAAAGCTCTTCAAAAAAACATCCTTTTGAAGGAATACGCACCTTGCACCACTACTGAACGTGTATATACATTAGCTGGCCCATTACAGCCCGCATATAATGAGAAAAGCACAAAAAATAGAAAGTTGCAGACGGAATACAGACTTTCGGGTAAATTACCTAAACCATTTGACCACCCATAGCCAGTCATTCAGCCGGATAACTACCCTCTTTGAGCCTATAAAAGAAGAGGTAGGGGTCCCATTTGAAAAGGAGAAAATAATAGCAAAGAAACTCTACCCTTTTTTGTATTCCCTTTGCCCCAATCATTTTCAACCATTTTGTGAGAACTAAAGAAGAGAAGCACAAGTGGAAGTGGTTGGTGCATAGTTGAAGAGGAGCCCAGGACCATATTCATGGAGCAGTGGTCGATTTCACCATTGTAAGTTACTTTTTTGAAGTTAATAGAAAGAAGTACTTTTCCCATCCTGCCATAGGAGGTGTTCAATATTCGATTTTTTATTATATTTCATTAGAACCTCTAACCCACTAATTTATATATGAGATTCATGTTTGGAGTTCTTTGTTTTTCTGTGTATGAATGCAGGTTAGATTTGGGAGGAGACTTGCAGTCAAGGAGAAATCGAACACAAAAGGATCAACATCAAACATGGAATTTAAGGTAGAGTTACCGGATCCTTTTACCCTTGTGTTTCATGCATGAATGTGGGGTTTATGTTGGGAAAATACAAAAAAGAAGGAGGATTTCAAAGGTCATTTTCTCCATGCATTACCAAACCCTTAATGCTAGTCGGTAGGGGGATTTCCCACCCACAACACTCTGGACAATCTTCACAAGTTTTGAGAGGGGTGCATGATCTTCCATCAATTTCACTACCTTTTTACAAAACTCTAAAACCAAATTGATGAAGGGCTCAATTGCATTATGAGTAGTTTTTTTTTAAGGCATAGGTTCTTCTAACTACCTCATACACACATCAAAACTACCTACCCTAGTCTCAATGCCCAAAAGTGAAACATTCATATTTTCAACCATTAGCTTATTTTTTAACATTAGTAATGTCATTGTAGGGTATTTCACTTTCTGTTTCCAATGTCCTTCAATTGGATTATCATAATAGTTTAACTTCTTCTCCTAGAATGAACTTAGGTTTTCAAGATAATATGATACAACAGATAGAGAGAGAAGCTTTAATGTAGTTTCAAAAATATTGGTTGGATACTAATAACTTTATCATGGAGGTATTAGGTTAGCATCCCTTCAGTTCCCTTAGGAACAATGGTTAGTTTTTCTTCATATAAAAAGACACAATCATCATATATAAACACAATGAATCAATAAGGTCGGAATGTTCACCTTTAACGACTTCAAATGCTAATTTTTATAGGGTACTCACCATTCTTGGTGCTCTTGCATGTGCCTTTGACTACTATCTCCTCTCATACTATCTCTCTCCCTCACAAACTATCTCCTCCCTGGCTCCCCGTAGACCATCCCCTCACAGACTATCTCCTCACTGTTCTCCTCGTAGACTATCCCCTCGTAGACTATCTCCTGTGAATTTCTCCTCGAATACTATCTCCCCTTGGTTGCATGCTCCACTATCTCCTCACAGACTATCTCTCTCCCTCATAGACTATATCCTCCCTGGATCCTCGTAGACTATCCCCTCGCAGACTATCTCCTCATTGTTCTCCTCCTAGCCTATCCCCTCGTAGACTATCTCCTGCAATTTTCTCCTCGCAGGCTCGTGTGCTCCCCTTGGTTGCGTGCACACTCTTTCCTTTGGAAAACAACTCATAGAAATTAAAAACTAATAGATAACTCAATCCAAGTCCAAGTAAAAGATCGACCTCAAATAGAGAATGAAATGTTGTAATATTATCACACACCAGACTAATATTCAAGGTATGCAAGTCAATAAAAACGATGCACTTTACTATATAAACCAAGGTTATGTGCTTTAAGGATTGTGCACTCAAGGTTCAATTCTTGTATTATAATGTTGTGGTATTGCATGGTTTGACATTGTTTAGTACACAATAATATTCTCCAATGGTTTCCTTCAACATTGTTTAACATGCATATGAATTCAACATGGTTTAACATGCATATGACATTGAGAAACATTTAAAACCCTCCTCATAATATAATGAGGGGTTTTATAGTGTTAAATTCAAACACAATACTTAATGTGGCCAACTTACTGACAATGTTGGAATTTCCGAATCTACTCTTGAATTGGAGTAGGTGAATATAAACTCTCTTGAATCAATCCAACACTCTAAAACTAGATCAATTTGGTATAATCCAGAATATGAAAGGTGACTTCCTTTTCATATCAGATACCATTTTTGTGTCTATTTTTTCCAATTTCTTCCCAAGGTTTGATGATTGGCTTGGAAAGGGGAAGTTGATCTTCATTTGCACTTGAATCTGGCGCTATCTCACTGAGTTGTTTTTGCGTTGGCTATTGATATGAATCTGCATCATCATCTTTTTCGAAAATATAGTTGTTCTGAACAAGTACTATTTTATAGTGTTGTCGAAGATTCTTTCGCTCAAGGGCATTGTAAATAAGTCGAGTCTGACTTTGCAACACTGTTGCTTTGGCTTGCGTAACTTACAAACATGTTACAACATACTATATAGTTGTTTTTTCAGTGGTGACTTATTTTCCACAGAAGAGAGGATTAGAGTGTTCAATAACTCTAATATTTATTCAAATCAAGTCATTTTAAAGATAGAAATAGGCCTTAAGGGTTTCTTGCAACTCCACCCTTTAAAAAATAGATGCAAACTCAATAAATGAAGATCAACAAATGAAGGGTGTCAAATTCTACTGAAAATGCACCTGTTTACAATGAAACTTAAATTCAATGAGTACAAGTAAACTTGCAATGCTTTATCAAAGTCTTAACTACAACCGGGTTGATAAAGTAATGGTACCTAGTCTCATGCCTGCAAATGGTGGGGATTGACATTCACCTCCAACGTTCATTCATATATCATAGAGTAGTCTCTCTCTATCTGTTGTATCATATTACAATGGAAGTGTTGCATCAAGTGTTTTATCCTTTTGGCTTTGTCGAGAAGATCGCCACATTTCAGAATTACGTTGGGCTACAAGATTTCATTCAATATGCATCACAACAAAATTCCATTCAAGCACATAGAGGTCACAACATAATAGACAATGAGTATACCATCATAATAGACATATGAGTGTACCACCGTAATAGACATATGAGTGTACCAGTGTAATAGATAATGCACTAGTTGAAAAAATACTCAATTTGGACTGGGTGTATAACAACCCATTTTTTCCAATATGTACATATGTGTCTAAGTGTCTCCATGAGTCATGGCTAGTATGTTTAAATGTTTTGGATCTTGATGAACAATTAAAATAATAAATGCATTTTGATTAAAAATAAAAGAAATTGTTGATGGGTGGAGAACTTACACATAAATGATGCAATGAGAGGGAATGGTGAGGGGGAACCCTTACTGGTTGAGATAATACTTGCTAGGCAATACCTTATTGAATTTAAAATATTCAAACCCATAACTGTCCTTTGTCCCAAAATATTTATTTACTAGTCAAGTGGTTGGGTGGTCCTCCTCAAAAATCAATGACAGAATGGGCAGAGTACCCATATGGAAATTTATGATCTAACCCAAAAATTTGAGGGATTTGACCATGAAATCCTGTTGCAGAAGACAAGAAAATTAGGAAAATTGTGGATAGAGGAGAGAGGATGCACACAGTTGGGTTTGGAGAAGAAATCTGAGTGGATAATAGTGTGTGAAACTTCTCTGGTTCTTAGCAACAGAGGGAACTCAATTTCTCTATGTTATGGGTAAGAAAATAACAAATACATTTTCTAAACCAAGATGATAAATGGGGCTGTGAATTTGGGTATTTAATTGTCACTCCCCGAGTCAAGAAGATGCCCCCTTGCTTGGTGGGATAGGAGATATATCTTGCTAAATTCTGTTAGTGAATTAGAGTGGTCTTCATCTTTTTATTTTTGTTAAGGAGTGAGAATTTCTCTCATGGCATCATCTTATGAATAAGGGGTGGCCAACTGAAAGGATAGACAAAAATCAATTGTGCCTATGGTTGGGTGTAAAGAAGCTCACCCATCAGCAGTTTCCAATCTACTATTAACTCTCAAATAAGTGTTTCAATAATTTTTCATATGCTATGACAAGTTTTCTTAATGTTATGAAATTTATGCTTTGGTTTTATGAAGAATTAATAATCTAGTCAAGTGCATAAATTTGTTTCTTAGATGATTGCAAAATGTGATGAAAGTTGTGTAAAAATATATATTTTTTGTTTGCCTATGATTGTTTATGTTTTTATAGACTGTTGTAAGAAATTAATTGCAACTCTGAGCA
>ML813214.1:148086-190218 GCA_009831015.1 Picea engelmannii
TAAATTGCATGTGTTATAATAGCTAGAAATAAACTGTAATAGTGATTAACATGATAGCATATAAATCGTATCCGTGTAAAAAAATATAACTTTTATTCTTTCTAATTTCAAAAATAAAATTAAAAACAAATACCATTTAAAATTCTAAGAAATGGGTTATCTGTTTAAGGAACTAAAATGCATAGCAGAGGCTGGTTAAACTAATCATATATGCAAGTTAGTTGAGGAATGAGTTAATATAGATGGCGTTAAAAAATTATTCATTAGTAATTTTTAAACTGTTAAAAAACCTAAATTCAATAACTGTTAAAAAACCTAAATTAATTAAGAAGCAACGACAGGCGGTTACACTACCACAGACGCAGATTAAACTAATTAGAAAGAAATAAAGTTTCTGTTAACCCAAAATACAGCGAGGATAACTACTATCCAGATGGATAAACATGGATAAACACAGGGAAGCGGAAGTAAAATGTATCGTTCAGAGAGCAATACAATTCTATAGAAAAGGTTTGATGTTCGAACGGTGTAGGCAGTTGCAGATTTCGCTGAACCTGAAGAAATGCGTGTTCGTTGCCTCGTATGGAACTCTATTGGGACATGTGATTTGCAAGGAAGAGATGTTGGTGAATCGGACGAAAGAGATCTCAGTCATTCTACAACTAGATGATCCCAAGACGCGGATAGAGGTTAAGGTGTTTTTGGGGCTGGGTACTACCAGGGGTTCATCAAGAACTATGCACGTAGAAGCTTAAAAAATTATTGAAGAGGAAATGAAAAAAATGAACTCTTAGGCTTGAATTATAAAATAGGGGGAGGGCCTTAGATCGCAGCCTGTTGTTGTAAAATACTTCGGGCCTGTTCCGGGTCTTTCGGGTGGGGTCGTAATATGGATAGTTTCAAAAGGTTCTTTTTCTTAGTTATTCAGAGAGCAGTGATAGCCGATAAGAAGTTGTTTTCTCCAGTGGATGATTCGATGTAGCCTCTTCACACATGAGAAAAACTAAATGGGTATCTTAAGCTACAGTAATAAAAACTTCAAACAGTCCAAACAAATAAGGAACTTACATTTAAAACTTAAAACAGTCCAAACAATCCAAACGTTTAAAACAAATATTTACATTTACAACAAATATTTTAAACCTACATCGATGGTTTAGAAACTTACCTGTTGCACTCACGACCTCCCAGCGACCTCAGTTCCGCTCACGACCTCCCGGCGACCTCAGTTGCGCTCACGTCCGCTGTGCTCACGACCTCCCGGTGACCTCAGCAAACACAACCGCTTACGACACAACCGCTCATGACACAACCGCTCACGACACAACTGCTCACGACAAAACCTCCCTACGCTCACGACAGCAAACGACAACACACAACGCTCACGATAGCCTCCCTGCGCTCACAACACAACCGCTCACGACACACCCTCCCTGCGCTCATGACACAACCGCTTACCATAACAAAATTTTGTAAAACATTCCAATATCAATGTGTGGTTAATATATAAACAATCTTTCGGCCGAAAGATAGTTCGGCCGAACTATTTTTCGGATGAAATATAGTTCGGCCGAAAATAGATTGTCGGAAAGAAAATATCTGGCCAACCAAATTTGTACACGCAAATCGAGGGGGTGGTTATTGCACCGTTCGATTTGACATTTATGTTTTTGGTCGAAAAATAGTTCGGCTGAAAACAATATCTTTCGGCCGAAAAAGATTATTAGTTCGGGCGAAAAAATGTTTTTTGGAATTTTGGAGACCTGATTGTCACAAAAGTGTAACCCACCTTCGTGATTTCACCCTAATATTAATCCTCCATCAGGTTATCAACCTCGGGATATGGGGAAGGAATGCACACATGATAACAATTTTACCCGAGCCAATATAATATAATGTTATATAACCCCACCAGGTGGTCAGGTACTGGAAGGCCGAGAGGGAAAGGTCAAAGGACGCATGTGCTAAGTGTTTCACCAGGGCCAAGATATCCAATAAATAACAATATTTAATTTTCCCCCACCGGAGTACTGGGTACTGCGAGAAGGTAAGGTAGGAGGTGCATGCTTTACATAATAGCTAGGTGGGGCGATATGGCTAAATTTTTATCTTTTTAAAACTAATAATGTTAAAACCTCCCATGTAACACCCTAGGTTTTGAACCCCCATTTTAAATAATGTACTTTTACAATGCTGAGAGGCCAGAGTGCCCAAACAATTATTAAAAGGCCAATGTGCCTAAGAAATGTAATGTTTTGATCATTATTAATAATAAACACATCGTTGGCTGCTAGATGGACAAGGACTAGAGTTATAGGGGGCTATGATTCCACAAGAGAGGGGGCTTGAGGGGCTGAATGTTTATTTCCTATTTTAATTACCATTTTTGTCTAAGGGAGGGGGTTAGTTATGTGAGCTTCTTGGGGGAGACCAGGAGGTTCTTGATTCCCCACGAAATACTTAAACCCGCCCCTAGAATGTTGGGGGGGTTGGATGATAGCTCGTTTGCTCCTTCATCCGTTGATGCGTTCATTCACTTGTTCACTCGTTCATTCACTCTGTACTCACCTATCACTCATTGATCCATCCTCATCCGCGTTTTGGCTTGGGAAAGGGACATGAACTTTCGAAGAGTGGCCATGGTATTTTTGGTTGTAGAGGTCATTGGTTTAATCCAACCATGACTTGAGGCCTGCATGTCTTAGATGCATTGTCCTGTGTCTAGCCTTGTTCACAGTTGTGAGTCATGAGAGTCCCAACATTCATATTCTGGACCATTTGCATTGTATCCCTTGGAAGGAGAAGGACTTCCTGAGGGACTGTGTGGTAGAGAAGGGTGGAGGTCCATTCTCTTGGGTTGTGCAGGCTAGGTAGAAGAGAGATGGGTGCTTGGATTGATGTGAGTGCTGGGAAATCCTGTGAGAGCTTGAGTGATGACTGGTTTGGTAAGCCAAGTAACACTATGGAACTATCCTTTTGGATTCATAACCCTGGCTCGGGGGTGACACTACTGTTGAGAATTGGAGTAGTAATGTCTATGGTTGGGTGGAATGTCCTTGGTTTGCAACCAGTTGGTGTCATCTTCTATAAAGATAAGTGCTCTCTGTTATGGTATTAATTATCTGTATATGAATGTATTTCGCTGTGTATTTATTTATCATGTGATTGAATCTTTAGAGTATGCATGTTTGCTGTTTATTGTTGTGCATGTCGTTAGATCTTTTCTTTTATGTGTCCTTATTACTTTAAAAAGGTATCGGTAAGAGAAAGAAGTCCCAGGGTGGGATTGAAGGTGGTGTACCTGACCTGTGGGTGGCCGAGGTGTGTTATATATTGGTATCAGAGCCAGATTGAAACACTGGTCTAGTATGGGTAGGGTATGTTGGTCAGAGTCTCGTGGTTGAGATCGAATTCTGACCTTGAAATTGAAAAGCTTAGGAGGAATGGCGTTGCAGAGTCTACGCAGGAGATAGAACGTCAGAAATCCTTTGTAAGGGATTGAAGGATCATGACCGCTCCTTACGAATTCAGGAGTGATCGCCACTATGATATAAAGAGAGATCTAGGATTGTTGGATCGAAGTTCAAGTGAACAAGGGTTGTCCGATGAAGGAGAAACAAAAGGTTAAGTAGGTTTAAGTCTCAGCCGTCTGATCTACGTGCAAGAAAATGTGAGCCATAGATCTTGTGGCAGTTCGGAGGATCGACACTCCAAGAGAAGCGAGCCCTCATGTTTAATGCAGGAAAATATCTCAAAGCCCAAAGTCTAGAGTTAATATGGACTGTCTTTTAAGGAAGACCTGTGTCGATAGATCATCCAGTTCGGAAGTTCGACGTTCGGGAGAAATGGATTGTGCTGATTTGAAATCTCATGAAGTCCTAAAGTCTGTCAACCATTGGATAGAGCGGTGGGTTTCAGAAGTGTTGAGGACTGTCAGATCTACGCATGGGTTATTGTGAGCCATAGACCTCACAATGGGTTGAGAGTTCGATGTTCAGGAGGAACAAAGTTTGCTAAAGAAAAATATTCTGAAGCCTGAAATCCCGAAGTGACGTGGTTCACTGACGTCACTTTGGATGACATGGACACGCGATATGTGTTCCATGTGTCAGTAATTTTTTAACTTATGGAATATTTAAATGTCAGTTAGAATGTGACACATGTCACCCTCTTGATTGGGCCACGTGTTCGCTTCTAGTATTTTTCCGTGTGGCAGCAGATCCTATAGTCCGAAGACTTGGCACTCTGTGAGGATGGAGAGTGTGGATAGTCTGGAGCTCCCAAAGCAGGAGTCTAAGAGATCCTGTCAACCATAGATCTAAATAGTGAATGAGGACCATAGATTAGTGCATCCTTTGAGTATTCTAAATTCGACGCTCCAGGGCATGTGAAGTTGAAGTTGAGAGAACCTACGAAGTTCCAAAGTCCCAAAGCTCTGGATAAGCACATTTTCAACTAAGAGCAGGGTCACAACCATGGTCACATGCAGTTGAGAGCTGAGGGAAGAAGGGCTAATGGATGAATTGTTGTTTTCAAGACAGAAAAGTGCTAAGGAAGGATTTAGCCCATGGTTTCGAGTCGTGGTCACCTGGGAAGGTTGTTTGAAAGAAGTGCCTGTGCATAATTGAATTTTGTATCGTCCAAAGGATAACACAAATGCGTTATATGATGCATATCGATACATATATGTTCTTCATGAATTGAGAAGAAAAAGGACCTGTAGCATGGTTTGGAAAATTTTGGTTATCATATGCTTAATTCTAACAAAAATGGTCGCTTGCAAATTTCGCATAATTAAGGGGTTTAAACACATCATCTTAGAATGCATATTTAAGAAATGGAAGAAGGTGAGGGATCTTCTATCCATGATAAGGAGGCCGAAGGCCAGAATACCAGAGTTGGTAATGAAGATATAGGGTCCAATGGATGCAAGGGGAAAGGAGAGTAGGAAACATTAATAGAAACTGTAAGAAGCCTGAAAATAGAAGTTAGAGCTACAAAGAAGACAAGGAGAGACTTTTGAGAGAGGAAAGTCAGATAAATGCTCGAGTGTTGCAGAGCTTAAATTAGTTGTAGAGGAAAACGAAGAAGGGATGAAAATCAAAAGAAGAGGAAGAAGGAAGGTATTGTGAAAGAAGAGAGGATCGTGGAAGAGATGGATATTGGAGAAGTGCCAGCAGAAATCATAGGCACCACTCACCTCCTTACTTAGAAATAAATTTTTATGCATCAGAAGATCCCATAAGCAGTTCATAAGTGTCTTTTGTTAAGCACCAGAGAAGGAGACATGAAGTGGGCAGTTTACAAGGAGAGTTGAGGATGCTTAAGCCACCCTCCTTTGATGGTGAAAGAGAAAGGGAAGATGACATTGAAGCATGGTTGCTTGGACTCAAGATATATTTTCAATTTCATAACTATTCATCAAACCTGGAAGCTAGGATTTCCACCTACCATTTACATGGGAAAGCTGCAATGTGGTGGGATCAACTGAAGCAAGTTGAACATATTAATGAGAATAGGATCACTTGGAAGCAGTTAAAAAAGTACTTCCAGAAGGAGTACCTCTCAGAGAATTTTTATGACAAGAAAATGCAGGAGCTCTTTGAACTTAGGCTTGGAAGCATGACTATGGTAGAATATGAGAAGAAATTCTTGGGATTGTTAAAATATGTTGGGTTTATAAATGATGAAAAGGTAAATATAGAGAGTTTTTTGAGTGGATTTCCAGCCTTTTATAAATAAAATATTAGGTATGATGATCCCAAGACCTTGAATGAGGCCATTAGGAAGGATAAATACATGTATGAGCAAGGACAAGGAAAAGAATCCCTACAAAAATCTTGGAAGGATAAGAAGAAGGATAAGTTTGATTAGAGGAGGAAAGGATTCAAACCTCCCTTCAATAGGAATGAGCCTAATAGAAATCATCAAGAGCAGTATCCTAAGGATGAATCCAAGAAAGAAGACTCATTGGGAAAAAGAGGAAGACCACCTATCCAATGTTGGGGATGTGAAGAAGATCACTTGTACAAGGATTTCCCACATAGAAAGGATAGAGTGAAGACTTTGCACAACGTCCAAGAGGCTACAATAGTCAAAGATATGGGAAGAATCTATGCAGCTTTAGATGATTGACAAGCAGAGTACCAGTCCAATATGATCGAGGTGGAAGGTAAGATCATAAATCAACTTATTTCTATTTTAATTGATTCAGGAGAAAGTCATTGTTACATTGATCCTAAAATAGTGTATAGATTACATTTGGAGAAAAGTAAGCTTGGAAAATCGAGTTTGGTTCATCTAGCCACTGGAACCAAAAGGAGAATCCATGATATGGTCAAAGGATGTTCCATAAGTATTAATGGTGCGAATACAAATGTTGATCTAAATATCATACCATTGGGGTCTTATGATATTCTAATTGGAATGGATTGGTTGGACAAGCATAATTTTGTCCTACATTGTCATAGCAAGACATTTACATGTCTTGATGGAGATGGAAAACAAAGCACTATGAGAGGAGTTCCAAGACCCATGTCTATAAGGGATATTTCAGCCTTATAGTTGAAGAGATGTTTTAGAAAAGGATGTCAATGGTATGCAGCTCATGTGGAAGAGACAGAAAATACAAAGGGGCCAAGCCTTGAAGATTTCTTGGTACTACAGAAATTTGAAGATGTATTCCAAGAAATACCAGGGTTGCCACCTAGAAGGGAGATAGATTTCTCAATTGATCTAGTGCCTGGAGTTTCCCCGGTGTCAAAAACACCTTACAGAATGAGCACACTAGAGTTAAAAGAATTACAAATGCAGTTGGAGGAATTGTTGAAGAAAGGGTACATATGTCCAAGTGTTTCACCTTGGGAAGCACTAGTACTTTTTGTCAAAAAGAAGGATGGAACCTTGAGGTTGTGTATTGAATTTCGACAAATGAACAAGTATACTATAAAGAAAAAGTATCCTCTACCTAGAATTGATGACCTCTTTGATCAGCTAAGAGGAGCAAATATATTTTCAAATATTGACCTGAGGTCAGGATACCATCAAGTAAAATCAAGGAAGAAGACATTCATAAGACAACCTTTAGGACCAGGTATGGGCATTATGAATTTGTAGTGGTGCCATTTGGACTGATCGATGCACCAACTGTCTTATGTGCTTAATGAATGGCATATTCAGAAATTATTTGGATAAGTTTGTCATAGTGTTCTTGGATGAGATACTTGTCTATTCTAAGTCTGAAGAGAAGAATGAACATAACTTAATACTGGTATTGCAAGTGTTGAGAGAACATCAGTTGTATGCCAATCTGAGTAAGTGTTCTTTTTATCAAAAGAAGATCCATTAATTGGGACAGATTATCTCAGAGTAGGGCATAACAATAGATCTAGAGAAGATTGAAAACATTAGAGGATGGCCAACGCCCATAAATGTGTCAGAAGTCAGTTCTTTTATGGGATTGGTTGGTTACTACAGAAGGTTCATAGTAGGGTTCTCTAAGATTGTTCATCCCATCACTTATTTGCACAAGAAGGGAACTAAATTTGAATGGACACCTAAGTATGAAGAACATTTTAATATGTTGAAGGAATTACTTACTAGTGCACCTGTGTTAAAGATTGTTGATCCAAATGAAAGTTTTGTGGTATGTACAGATGCATGTAAGGAAGGACTTGGGGGAGTCCTCATGAAAAATGGACATGTCATTGGTTATGAGTCTAGAAATCTTAAGGAGCATGAGAGGAACTATGCCACACATGACTTGGAGCTTGTTGCCATTGTCCACGCCTTGAGGATGTGGAGGCATTATCTCATGGGGAAGAGATTTGAATTAAGGACAAACCACATTAGCCTAAAGTATCTTTTTGAACATCCAACCTTGAATGCAATAAAAACAAGATGGTTGGAATTTTTTAAGCGAATATGACCTCGATATCAAGCATATCAAAGGAAAAGAGAATAAATTTTCCAATGCACTTAGTAGAAGAGTGCATCTCATGCATGCTATTATTGTCAGTATGCATCAGTCAGACTTGAACAACATAATTTTAGATGGTCTTGCTACAGATCAACATTACCTACAGATAAAGGAAATCTTACAACAAGGAGATGTACAACAAAAAATGGAGTATGAGATTAAGGAAGATGGATTACTCATGCATCATAATAGAATCTACAGTCCTAGTTCCGGAGAACTAAGGAATTTTATATTGAAGGAAATGCATGATGTTCCTTATGTTGGACATCCCGGTTATCAAAAAACAATTACAATAGTAAGAAGCCAATTCTTTTGGCCGGGAATGAAAAAGGATTTTGCTGATTACATCACTCAATGTATGGAATGTTAGAAGGTGAAGGCTGAGCATAGGCACCCAATGGGTTTGCTGCAACCATTACCAATCCTAGAGAAGAAATGGAAGTGATAAGCATTGATTTCATATCTAAATTACCCAGGATAATAAGGCAACATGATTCAATCATGATGGTGGTTGAAAAATTAGCAAAGGATGCTCATTTTTTTCCTGTAAAGACAACACAGACAACGACTAATATTGCAGAAATTTACATGAGAGAGATTGCTAGGTTGCACGGGATACCTAGGACAATTGTCTCATTCAGAGATACAAAATTTACCTCCAACTTCTTGAGGGGATTGTTTGAAGGATTTGGTACAAATCTAAACTTTAGCACAACATACCATCCCCAATTAGATGGACAAATAGAGAGGGTCAACCGAATAATTGAAGACATGCTGAGAATGTATGTGATGGATAAGCCATCTAAGTGGAAAGATTACTTGCACTTGGTTGAGTTTTCATATAATAATGGGTATCAAGATTCATTGAGAATGAGCCCATTTGAAGCCTTGTATGGTAGGAAATGAAATAATCCAGTGAGTTGGGACAACCCAACAGATAGAGTGGTACTTGGGCTAGATTTTCTCAAAGATATGGAAGACTAGATGGTTAAGATCAAGTAGAATTTAAAGGCAACTCAAGATAGATAGAAAGTTTATGCAGATAAGAACATGACAACTAGATAATTTAAAGTAGGGGAGCATGTACTTCTAAAAGTGAAGCCCAATAAAATCTCTTTGAAATCAAAGTTGAAACAACGAGGAACAGTAGAAGACTTCATAGCTTCCATTGAGTGCCTGGATTTTCAAACAGAGGGCATGACTGATGCTTTCTTTCAAGAGTGTTTTATCAGTGGCCTCAAGGATGGGATTCGGGCCCATTTCCTCATGTCTCGACCCTCGAGTTGGGTGGAGGCTACTAAAATAGCTAAAGAATGACAACAGGTTGTATCCTCTCAAAACCAAAAACCCTCCTTTATCCCTCGCCCTAAACCCATAAATACCACTACTCCCTCTGCCCCATTAAAGATCCAAAAATTGACCAGGCCTGAAATGGTTGAATGCCAACTCAAAGGCCTTTGTTATAATTATGATGACAAATATTTCCCGGGCCACAAGTGTAAGGAACAGAAGATTTTTATGGCCATCTCTAAAGATATTTCAGAAGAGGATGTTGAAACTCCCCTTGTGTCTGAGTCACCTGAAATCACTAACATAACCCCTCCCTCAGACCCTCTCGAAGTGGAACTGGTCATTTCCATCAATGCTCTCACTGGCTTCTCTGCTCCCCAAACCCTCAAGTTAATCGGTTACATCAAGCATTAGAAGGTCATGATTATGGTTTATAGTGGAAACACCCATAATTTTATTCATTGCCACATTGCCCAAGAAACTCATTGCTACATCCATGCCATCAACAATTTCCAAATCATGATTTCCAATGGTGGTTCCATGAAATGTGGAGGGCATTGTGAAAATGTGCATCTCCAAATTGGTGACTACCACCTAAAATCCCATATGTTTGCTATCGACATGGGTGGTTGTGACACTATATTGGGTGAAGACCGGCTAAGAACTCTGGGTCCCATTCTCATGGATTTAAGGAATTAACCATGAAATTTGACCAGGAAGGCCACTAATATAAATTCCAAGGCATCATTGTTGGTTCACCTGAGGTCATTAGTTCCCATCGCATGGAAAATTGTCTCAAAAAAGGTCATTCTGGTGTCATTGCCCAACTCCATGCCATATAAGCAACATAGACACCCCCGGTGCCACAAGACCTCGAAGCCCTCATTTCTAAACATCAAATGGTATTTTCCACTCCACAAGGAATCCCTCCTTCCCACGGTGTTCATGATCATTCCATTCCCCTTGTACCCAGAAGCTTTCCTCCCAATATCCATCCGTATCGCCACCCCTTTTCACACAAAAATGAAATTGAGAAAATGGTCCAGGAAATCCTTAATGCAGACGTTATTTTCCCTAGTATGAGCCTTTAATATTCTCTTGTATTCATGGTCTTGAATAAAGAAGGTTCTTGGAGAATGTGTCCTAACTTCTGTGTCCTCAACAAACTGACCATTAAAGACAAATTTCCCATTCCTGTCATTGATGACCTCCTAGATGAATTGAGTGGAACCCAATTCTTTACTAAACTTGATCATCACTCGGGCTATCACCAGATACGTATGAAAGAGGCAAACATTCCCAAGATGGCCTTTCAAACTCATGAAGGCCACTATGAGTTTTTGGTCATGCCCTTTGGCTTGTGTAATGCCCCCTCCACCTTCCAAAGACTCATGAATCATGTCTTTCATCCCTTTCTCCATCATTTTGTCTTAGTTTTCTTTGATGATATATTCATCTATAGAAACACATGGAAAGACCATCTTACTCATGTGGATTGAGTTCTCCATCTACTCTCTCAGCACCAACTTTTCCTGAAACAGTCTAAATGTGCTTTTGGTGCCTCAGAAGTAGAATACTTGGGTCATCTAGTTGGCAAGGATGGCGTCAGGGGGGATCTGAAAAAGATTGAAGCTATGCAAGATTGGCCACACCCAAAGACTCTCAAAATATTACGTGGTTTCTGGGCTTAATAGGGTATTATTGCAAGTTTGTTAAGAATTATGGAAAGATTGCAACACCTCTCACTGGTCTCCTAAAAAAGAACTCTTTCACTTGGACTCCAGCCGCTGCTCAAGATTTTCAAACCTTGAAGACAACCATGTGCACCACTCCATTTCTGGCCCTTCCTGAATTCACAAAGACCTTTGTGTTGGAATGTGATGCCTCAAGGAAAGGAATCAGTGTTGTCCTTATGAAAGAGGGTTGACCTTTGGCCTTCACCAGCAAGCAACTGTCTAAAAGGAATCTGGGAAAACCCATTTATGAAAAGGAATTTTTGGCTATTCTGCATGTCGTTGATCTGTGGCACCCTTGTCTCTTGGGGAAACGTTTCCAAATTAAGACAGACCATCAAAGCCTCAAGTACTTTCTGGAACAATGCATTTCCTCCCCGGAGCAACAAAAATGGGTGACTAAGCTCTTTGGATATGATTATGAGATCATTTACAAGAAGTTCAAAGACAATGTGGTGGCAGATGCACTGTCTCGAAAATATGAAGAAGAAGGATCTTGTTTTTCTCTTTCCTTCATTGTACCAGATTGGCTCCAAGCTGTGTGCCAGTAATGGCTACAAGATCCCAAAAGTTCACATCTAATCCAACAATTGCATACCAATGCTCTAGCTCCCCCAAGGTACTCTTGGCTCCAGGATGAGCTTCGATACAAAGGTCATTTGTATTTAAGAAAACAATCAAAGCTTAAATCCATGATACTTTCTGAGCTTCATGCTACACCCACAGCGGAGCACTCCGGGTTCACCAAAACCTATGATAGGGTCAAACGTTCTTTTTTCTGGGATGGTATGAAACAGGAAATCCGTAATTTTGTCATTGAATGTGAGGTGTGTCAACGCAACAAGGGAGAAATAGTCAAATCTTTGGGCACACTACAACCACTTCCGATTCCACCTACTATTTGGAAGGATATCTCTATGGAATTTATTACCGGCTTACCCAAATCAGGAAATAAATCAATCATAATGGTGTTTGTGGATCTCCTTTCCAATTATGCTCATTTTTGCGCTCTTCAACACCCATTTACTACATCCACGGTGGATCGAATTTTTGGGCACACTACAACCACTTCTGATTCCACCTGCTATTTGGAAGGATATCTCTATGGAATTTATTACTGGCTTACCCAAATCGGAAAATAAATCAGTCATAATGGTGGTTGTGGATCTCCTTTCCAATTATGCTCATTTCTGCGCTCTTCAACACCCATTTACTACATCCATGGTGGATCAAATTTTCATTGACCAGGTCTTCAAGCTTCATGGCATGCCACACTCTATTGTTTATGATCATGACCCAACTTTCACAAGCAATTTTTGGAAAGAACTGTTTAAGCTATACGACACCCAATTGCATCTAAGCACAAATTATCATCCTTAGATTGATGGTCAAACAGAAGTTGTCAACAAGTGTTTGGAAACATAACCGAGGTGTTTTGCCTCTAAAAAGAAAAATCAGTGGGCTCAATGGCTACCCCTAGCTGAATGGTGGTACAACACTTCCTACCATACAACTACATGCATGACTCCTTTTGAAGAGGTATATGGTTAGAAGCCACCTTTAGTTCTCTCATACTTACCAGGTACCTCAAAGGTCCAGGCAGTTGACCAAACACTTATAGTTCGAGAGGATATTCTTCGTACCCTTAAAGAGAACTTGGTCATGGTACAAAATCACATGAAGCAACAAGCAGATCAAGGTTGATCTAAATGTCAATTTGCATAAGTGGATCAGGTGTTTCTGCGACTACAACCATACAAGAAAACTTCCCTCAAGGTTGAGCATTGTTAGAAGCTAGTGCCCAAATTTTATGGTCCTTATACAATTCTCAAGCATGTGGGAAAAGTCGCCTATTAGTTAGCTCTGCCCAGTCATTCGAAGCTACATCCTGTTTTTCATGTTTCATGCTTAAAGAAGGTGATTGGAACTAGGTGCCAAATTAAAACCAACCTTCCCAAGTTAGTTGAATAAGGATCCATTTGGCTACAACCAGAAGCAGTTTTGGACGAGCGTGAGCGTCGCCTGTGTCAGAGAACCATCAAGGAAGTGCTAGTCCAGTGGAAAGATACAACTCCAGCAAATGCCACTTGGGAACCAGCTACCATTCTGCAGCAGTTTCCATATCTCAAGCCTTGAGGACAAGGATTATTTTAAGGGGGAGGACATGTTAGGGTCCTAACCCGCACATAGGTAGATCAATATATTTGGATGTAATAAAGGTCAATATTAATAAGGCCTTTCAATAAAATAGAATAAGGTAGATGTAAGAAGACCTAGTAGAATCTTTTGCCTCTAGAAGGATCTTCCTCTAGATGCTTCTCTTGATACACATATTTAGTATAAATAAGGGTCGAGGGTATGAAAACCCTAGCTTGGAGATTATTGTAATAGATCGCTGCTCGACTGGAGGTTGCCCCCTTGAAGAGGCCCGTGAACATTGCTTTTTGAATCAAAGTGTTATTTCTGTTGTTATTCTTATATCATTTATGTGTTATTGTGGAGATTATGTTGGTTATATTACTATTATTCTGCCATTTCTAGCATTTTATTTCTGTTCTGCATACTTTTTATATCTGGTATATTACAGTTTTGGAGTTATGGCCTTACGAAGTTGGAGGACCCTCATATGTCATCTAGAAGCCCCAAAAGGTCAAAGTAGTCAAAGTGGTTTAAGAGATTTTAGAAGGTAAATAATAAAGTGAAGTGATGAGTGTACTATAATTCAAAGTGAATACAAAATAAATTATTTATATAATAAATTTAATGGATAAATTAGAAGTGGGTTAACCCTAAAATAAGGAAAGTGGGCAAAGTGACCTAGAAGTTGCTTCTAAGGAACCTACTTGGAGAGTATAAATAAGAGGCAAGGCTCTCTCATTTAATATCACACTTAAGAATATTGAATATCTATAGGTGAATGAGGTAACCAAAGGATATCTAAGTCGAGTTTCTGAGGGAAGGTGAAGAAAAGAAGGCCAAAATTCAAGGGAGGATAAATTCTTTTGATGATGCGTTCTAAGGTATGTTATTTACAGGTCATCTCACCATTTTCACAATAATGTTTTTTCTAGAATGATTCAGACCATGAAATTGATAGGCCATTGAGGAAACATATACAAGTATCTATGGTAAAATTTCATCTTGTGGGTCTTTGTACATTTAGAGTTACACTCCGTGGAAAATAAGGCTTGTGGCTAGTCTTGAAACTAGTCTAAAACATGTGTTTCGGGTAAAAATGTCATAACTTCTTCATAATAGATCCAAATTTAGTAAGACCAACTATTTTAGTTAGAGTACTGTCTATAGTATTCTTTGTAACATTTTCATATCCATTCAACAAATATTCCATGTGGGGCATGCTCTACAATGTCACTCTCTAGAATAAGCCATAATTCAACAAGGTATGTCATTTTTTCTATAACGCTTTTTCTGAGATGTTCCAAGTAGTGACACTTGGAGGAATTGCGTAAAACAAAATGAAGAACATTGTGTACTATTTTCATATCTTTATTCATTACAGGTACATAGTTATGATTATTTCAAGTTAGGGTTGTTGACTAATCCCAAACTAGTCATGTGAGACTAAAGAAAAGTTTGATGAAAATGCTAGTCTCTTGTTGTTAAAGTTAAGGAAGGTTTGCAGGTATGTGATTATATACACCAGGTCTCTTACAAAGTTACAAATCATATTTGGATGATGAAATTTATGAGGTCTTTTGGTTAAGGTACATGTTGGGTACATGGTTGAGACAAGTAGTTGATGAGTTGGCACATAGATGAGGTGTATAGTTGATGATGTTGGTACATATTGATGAGTCATAGTTGATGAGTAGTTGACAGATGATTGGTACATACTTGGTACATGGTTGGATGCACTTGTTTATGGTACAAGGTGATGTAGGAGCATCACTCACTCATCATGTGAGCCAACACATTTAAAGGAAACAACTGGACAACGCAGTTCACATTTTGAAATACTTGAAAAGTTGTTGCGCCGCTCATTATTGGAGTCAGTCATAAAGAAGCGCACTTGTATTGTAAAGAGGACATTGATCCTTTAAGCTCTTGTCCATAGTAGATAGGAAGGAATTTAATAGATTTAATGCTGTTAGATAGGAATTTAATTGTAGACTTGATAGTTGTAGTTTTCGAGAGGGAAAATGGATATAGACACCCTCCCTTTGTACATTGTATGATCATCATTCATTCAGGAGCAAGAAGAGAAGAGCAAGCAGAGAATTTGTGAAGAACACCCATGTACAGAGGTTATTGAATTAATAGAAGAGAGTCTTTGATTTAATTTCATGGTTGGTGTCGTTTCTCTGTGTATGTTATTTATGTGCTCATGAATGGTTTTTTTCTGTCATGCATTCGTTTTGATATGCTATGTATGTGATTTCATAGTTGAATTGAAATATGTGAAAGTAAGAAATTAGTTTCAATTGTTTCTCTATTCTGGACCAGAGATTCCTGCGAGGAGTGCAGTGAAATTTGTCCACAAGGAGTGCGTGACTGCAGGGTTTAGATAGAGGAAACTTTTGTGCTAAGTTCTTAGAAGTGTAGAATTGGCATCGGAGCCGTGCAAGTGTGCGCAGGCTAGATGAAGACTCAGGGTTGCGATTCTGAGCTAAGAGAGTGGAATATTTCTGCTGCAGGAGTGCGCAGAATTAAAAGAGTTCCAATACTTGGTCGTATTCGGAGATTTTCCACAAGGAGTGCATGCAACAAGTCTTCACACTAACTTATGAAGCTAGGACAAGCTCAGGAGGGATAGGCCTACAGTTCGTGGAGGGAGAATTGTAGGAGTGCTATGGAAAGTTCGAGGAAAGTTCCACAGATTTTGATTTGGTTGAACAAGTTCTCACAGAGGGAGCATTGGATTTAATTTCGTAGAATATAGCCAGGAAGGTTGGACGGTTGAAATCTCTTGGAGGAATTTCACGAAAACCCGAGGATCGTTGGATCCCGCAAAATGGAAAGGAGGTTAAGACGTGAACATTCAAAGGCTTGAAGACAGGAGGAAGGGCATCGTCGATCTGAAGTCATAGGGACCGTCAGATCACATGCGACATCGCATATCAGCATATCACGAGTTGGAGCACCAAGTTGCTAGAGCGAGGGTAGCGATATCGCGAGGGGCGATACTCCGATAAGTTCTGAGCCGTCGATCATGGGAACATGTGTCACAGAATCCCTATATCTCAGGGTTCGGAGAATCAGGGTTCTCGACGACAGGGAACGCTTGCATCTCGGATTCGCGATCCGTGAAATCCCGACGTGACGTGGTAGTGTGGGACCACGGGCACCAGTGGAGTACAGGTGGCATCATATCGGGAATTGGGGAAAAGTAAATCCCAAGTCCAGGACATTAGGACTCGTGATCCCGCAAGTTCCTAAGTTCCGATAGAAGGATAAAAGGTAGAGGAGTCAAATCCACACGTGGCTCGGAAAATCGGCCATCGGGGTTCGGAGTTTGTCAATCCAAATTTTCGACGTCGCGAGTAGCGATTTCCCGATAGGGAGAAGTTCCGATAGCGGAGAGGAGTCAATGCTGACTCGCATCAGACTTCGGGGAATCGTGAGGTGAGAAACCCGCGACCATAGAAATTGCAAAATAGTGAGTTCCGATTTCCCAATTTGGAAGGGAGATCAGTGGAGAGTTACTGTGGGTAAAGAACTTCCAATGAGGGAGTTGAAGAGCATTCACACTCTTCGGACCAAAGTCAGAGAAGGTCCTGGTGGAAGCGCTATTGTTCTCTGAGGAGCGGGGAAGTTTAGCCATCAAGTGGTATCAGAGCGAGGAAGTCTTTGCTTTCTGTAGCAGAGAAGAGAGGACGTCATGTCGCCCAAAAGGGAAAGGAAATTGCCTGATCGGGAAGATAGGGATGCATGAAGAAGAGGTAGGCCGGCGGGAAATCCAGAAATGGAGCGCCAAATGAGGGATCTCCGAGCAAGACTCGAAGAAATGGAAATAGCGCAGAGACGCGGAGTCGGCGCTGGAGAGTTCAGTGATTCTGAAGTTGAAGAGGAAGCTGGACACGAGGAAGAGGTCATAGCAGAGGATGCCTCAACCGAGCGATTGATCAAAGCCATTGCCAGGATGAGTTCCAAGACCAAAATGGACATTCCAGTCTACGAGGGAAGCCTGGATGCAGAAGAGTTGCTGGATTGGATCCGAGCTCTTGAAACCTACTTCGACTATGAGAATATCGAAGAGGACAAGAAGGTAAGGCACACTGTTACTAAGTTGAAAGGACATGCAGCCTTATGGTGGGACGAGCTGCAGGCAGACAGATGTTCCAAAGGAAAATAGAAGATTAAAAGTTGGGATCGAATGATTGCTAAGATGAAAGCAAAATTCATCCCCAGAGATTACCAGATCACACTGTTCAGGCGAATGCAGAACCTGAGATAGAAGTTGATGATGGTGAAGGAGTACACTGAGGAGTTTTACAAGCTCAACATCAGAGCAGGTCATCCAGAGAGCGATGATGAGAAGGTAGCGAGATATATGAATGATCTGAGATACGACATTCAGGATGAGTTAAGCATGCTAACTATCAGGATAGTTGAAGATGCTTACCAATTGGCTCTGAAAGCCGAGGAGAAGCTGAGACGCAAGCAAGGTCAGTGAGGGCGAGGTAGAAGTCAGCCCAGAGGCAAGGCAATTGCCCAGGACAAATATCAGATGCCCAAGGAAGAGTGGAAGAAACCTCAGGGTAAGGTTGAGAGAGGTGGAACCTCACAGCGAGGACAGCCACAGGTTGAACAGAGAAGACAACAAGATGATCAGCGGGGAGATTACGCTGATGCAAACACTCTTCCTCGTACTAGAGGTCGAGGCAGAGGAAGAGGGGGAGTGATCACATGTTTTACATGTGGAAAGAATGGGCACAATTCATTTTAGTGTCCTGAGAAAAAACAGGCTGGAGGAGAAGCTCACATCACTGAGGCGCAGAGGCATGATGATGAGAATGAAGATGCAAAAAGCGGAAGATCGCTTGGAATGCATAAAGTTCTTTTAACACCCGAGAAGGAGGTGGAGAACGCCACTCAAAGAAGCAGACTGTTCAGGACATCTTGCAAAGCCAAAGACCGGAAATGCAAGGTCATTGTGGACAGCGGAAGCACAGACAATCTCATTTCGACCGAGATGGTGGAAAAATTGGAGCTGGAGACGACCAATCACCCGAGTCCATATAAAGTGTCTTGGTTATAGAAAGGACATCAGGTGAGTGTCACTAAATAGTGCTTGGTTGAATTCAAAATAGGTGGATATAATGATAAGATTCTATGTGATGTTATTCCCATGGATGTATGTCATTTATTGCTGGGGAGACCATGGCAATATGACATAAATGTTGTTCATGATGGGAGGATGAACACATATACCTTGGAAAAGGATGGGAGGACACACAAATTGCTTCCGATAAAGGATAAGGAAGTAAAGCCAGAAGTAACCAGCACAATACTCCTCATGAGTGGGAAGGAACTTCTCATTGAGATGGAGAAGAAAGAAGATCCACAATTCTTTGTGGTCAGGAAACCAAGAATTGTCCTGCCTAGCACAAGAGTGGATGACTTGCCAGAAGAGGTTCAGGAACTGCTGGGAGAGTTTGCTGACATCATCATGGATGAATTAACTCGTTCGTTGCCACCGATGAGAAGTGTGAGTCACCACATCGACCTCATACCGGGAGTGAGTTTACCGAATAAGCCCGCGTACAGATTGACGCCACGGGAGAATGAGGAAGTCAAGAGGTAGGTACAGGACTTGCTAGATAAAGGACTGGTCAGAGAAATCCTGAGTCTGTGTGTCGTTCCAATGGTACTTAGCCCGAAGAAGGATGGAGGCTGGAGGATGTGTACAGACTCCAGAGAAATAAACAAAATCACCATCAGGTACAGATTTCCACTGCCGAGAATGGATGACCTGATGGATTGCCTGAGTGGGGCAAATTACTTTTCAAAGATTGATCTCAAGAGCGGATATCATCAGATTTGCATGAGAGAGGGGGATGAGTGGAAGACAACATTCAAGACAAACGAAGGTTTATACGAATGGCTGGTCATGCCGTTTGGCTTGACGAATGCGCCGAGCACATTCATGAGACTGATGAATGAAGTCCTGAAGGAATTCATCGGGAAATTTGTAGTCGTATATCTGGATGATATATTGATCTACAGTAAAATGAGGGATGAACATTTGAAACATTTAGCCATTGTGATGAGAAGACTATAGCAGGAAAAGATGTTGGTCAACATGAAGAAGTGTTCCTTCATGCAGACAGAGCTCATTTATTTGGGTTTTGTTATTTCAGAAAATGAATTGAAGATGGATCCAGAGAAGCTGAACATGATCAAGAATTGGCCATCACCCAGAAATGTTTTCGAGGTGAGGAGTTTTCATGGTTTGGCTAGTTTCTATAGGAAATTCATTAGGAATTTTAGTGGAATTAGCGCCGCGATGATGGACACAGTGAAGAAGTGACACAAGACTTTTCACTGGACAGTAGAGGCTGAAAGGAGCTTCAATCTATTGAATCGAAAGATCACAGAGCAACCGGTGTTGGTGTTGCCTGATTTTCATAAGACATTTCAGGTGAAATGTGACGTGAGTGGATATGCCGTAGGAGCGGTCCTGAGTCAAGAAGACAGACCAGTTGCATATTACAGTGAGAAGCTGGATGACGCAAAGCTGAAATACTCCACATATGATAAGGAATTTTATGCTATCATACAGGCGCTGAAGAAGTGGAGGAATTATTTGATCCCAAAGGAATTTGTGTTGTATAGTGATAATCATGCATTGCAGTTCGTAAGTCAACAGGAGAAGTTGAACCAGAAGCATGCAAAATGGGTAGAGTACATGCAGAATTTCACGTTTGTGATCAAACACATTTCAGGAACTGCTAACAAAGTGGCTGATGCTTTGAGCAGGAAATGTTTGTTGCTGCAGGAGTTCAGAGTCAAGACGTTGGGTTTTGAAAATCTGAAGGACATGTACGCCGGAGATGCAGACTTCGAAGAAGCATATGAGGTAGCTACAAATCCCGTTCTCAGGGATCGGAGCCCATGGATAGATTACATGATTCAGGATGGACTGTTGTTCAGGGGAAACCAGTTATGCATACCGAATTGCTCCATGAGGGAGAATCTGCTAAAGGAAAAGCATAGTGGTGGATTGGCAGGGCACTTTGGCCATGATAAAACTTTTGTAAAGTTGAGCGAATCATATTTTTGGCCAGGGATGCGAACCGATGTCAAAATATTTGTTGACAGATGCAGGATTTGTCAACACTCGAAGGGCTGAAAGAAGAATGCTTGTTTTTATCAGCCATTGCCAATACACGAGAGGCCATGGGAGGAAATTAGCATGGATTTTGTGTTAGGTTTGCCAAGAACGCAGAGAGGAGTTGATTCCATCTTTGTGGTGGTGGACAGGTTTTCAAAGATGGCACATTTTATACCATGCCAGAAGACCAGCGATGCAACCCACATCGCAAACTTGTTTTTTAAAGAGGTTGTCAGACTGCATGGATTGCCGAGAAGCATAGTCTCGGACAGGGATACCAAATTCATAGGTCATTTTTGGAGGACACTATGGAAGAAGCTAGGGACTAATTTGGCTTTTAGTTCATCTTACCATTTGCAGACAGATGGACAGACCGAGGTGGTCAACAGAAGTCTAGGGGATCTATTGAGAAGCTTGGTGACAAAGCACCACAGCAGTTGGGACCAGGTATTACCACAGGCAGAATTCGCATCCAACGATTCTGTGAATCAGAGTACGGGCAAGAGTCCATTCCATATTTTGTATGGGACACAACCGAGGGGAGTTTCTGAACTCAGGGAGTCAGAAGAGGCTATGACTAGCAGTGCAAGTGCAGAGGAGTTCTCTGAAGCAATGCAAGAACTTCACAGTCAGGTGAAGCAGCGATTGCATGACTCAAATCAAGAGTACAAGCACAGAGCTGATTAGCGGAAGAGACAACTTCAGTTTGAAGTTGGTGATATGGTTCTGGCGCACTTGAGGAAGGAAAGGTTCCCAAGGGGAACATATAACAAGCTCAAAATGAAAAATATCAGGCCATGCAGAGTCCTGAAGAAGTTCGGAGAAAATGCATATGAGCTTGAGTTGCCGGATGGCATCGGGATATCTCTGATATTCAATGTTTCGGATTTATACCCATACAGGGCTGGAAAAGCAGAGACTGGAACTGAGGAACCAGTGATCCAGTGGTAGAAGCAATTACCAGTTGCACAGAAGCCACAGATGGAATGCATACTGGACAAGCGAATGGGAAAGAAGACCAGGCGGAAATAGTATTTTGAATACCTGGTAAAATGGAAGAACCACCCAATGGAGGATGTAAGATAGGAGACAGACGCGGAAATACAGAAGCATGGAGAGACCATGCAGGAGCTCATGGACAGGAGCCCATGAAAGTTTTCAAGCTGAGGAGTATGATGCAGGAGCATCGCTCAATCATCATGCGAGCCAGCACATTTAAAGGAAACAGCTGGACAACACAGTTCACATTTTGAAATACTTGAAAAGATGTTGTGCCTCTCTTTATTGGAGTCAGTCATAAAGAAGCACACTTGTATTGTAAAGAGGACCTTGAGCCTTTAATCTCTCGTCCTTAGTAGATAGGAAGGCATTTAATAGATTTAATGTTGTTAGATAGGAATTTAATTGTAGACTTGATAGTTGTAGTTTTTGAGAGGGAAAACAGATATAAACACCCTCCCTTTGTACATTGTATGATCATCATTCATTCAGGAGCAAGAAGAGAAGAGCAAGCAAAGAATTTGTGAAGAACATCCATGTACAGAGGTTATTGAATTAATAGAAGAGAGTCTTTGATTCAATTTCATGGCTGGTGTCGTTTCTCTGTGCATGTTATTTATGTGCTCATGAATGGTTGTTTTCTATCATGCATTCGTTTTGATATGCTGTGTATGTGATTTCATAGTTGAATTGAAATCTGTGAGAGTAAGAAATTAGTTTCAATTGTTTCTCTATTCTGGACCAGAGATTCCTGCGAGGAGTGCAGTGAAATTTGTCTGCAAGGAGTGCGTGACTGCAGGGTTCAGATAGAGGAAACTTTTGTGCTAAGTTCTTAGAAGTGAAGAATTGGCACTGGAGCCGTGCAAGTGTGCGCAGGCTAGATGAAGACTCAGGGTTGCGATTATGAGCTAAGAGAGTGGACGATTTCTGCTGCAGGAGTGCGTAGAATTAAAAGAGTTCCAATACCTGGTCATATTCGGAGCTTTGCCGCAAGGAGTGCGTGCAACAAGTCTTCACACCAACTTGTGAAGCTAGGACAAGCTCAAGAGGGATAGGCCTACAGTTTGTGGAGGGAGAATTGTAGGAGTGCTGTGGAAAGTTCGAGGAAAGTTCCACAGATTTCGAATTGGTTGAATAAGTTCTCACAGAGGGAGCATTGGATTTCATTTCGCAGAATATAGCCAGGAAGGTTGGACGGTTGAAATCTCTTGGAGGAATTTCGCGAAAACCCAAGGATCGTTGGATCCCACGAAATGGCAAGGAGGTTAAGATGTGAACATTCAAAGGCTTGAGGCCAGGAGGAAGGGCGTCGTCGATCTGAATTCATAGGGACTGTCAGATCACATGCGACATTGCATATCGGCATATCACGAGTTGGAGCACCAAGTTACTGGAGCAAGGGTAGAGATATCACGAGGGGCGATACTCCGATAAGTTCTGAGTCATCGATCATGGGAACACGTGTCACAAAATCCCTATATCTCGGGGTTCGGAGAATCGGGGTTCTCGACGACAGGGAACGCTTGCATCTCGGATTCGCGATCCGTGAAATCCCGACGTGACGTGGTAGTGTGGGACCACGGGCACTAGTGGAGTACAGGTGGCATCATATCGAGAATCGGGGAAAAGTAAATCTCGAGTCCAGGACATTAGGACTCACGATCCCGCGAGTTCTGAAGTTATGATAGAAGGATAAAAGGTAGAGGAGTCAAATCCACACGTGGCTCGGAAAATCGGCCATCGGGGTTCGGAGTTTGTCAATCCAAATTTTCGACGTCGCGAGTAGCGATTTCCTGACAGGGAGAAGTTCTGATAGCGGAGAGGAGTCAATGTTGACTCGCATTGGAGTTCGGGGAATCGTGAGGTGAGAAACCCGCGACCATAGAAATCATGAAATAGCGAGTTTCGATTTCCCGATTTGGAAGGGAGATCAGTGGAGAGTTGTTGTGGGTAAAGAACTTCCGGCGAGGGCGTTGAAGAGCATTCACACTCTTCGGGCCAAAGTCAGAGAAGGTCCTGTTGGAAGCGCTATTGTTCTCCGAGGAGCGGGGAAGTTTAGCCATCACAAGGTGATTACGGGTTGTTTGGTACAGGTTGGTGCATGGTTGATGCACTTGTTTATGGTATAGGTTGATTACAGGTTGAGGTACAAGTTGATGCATGGTTGATGCATGGTTCAGGTTTATTGGTACAGGTTTACAATGGTATATCTCATAGTGATAGTGTGACAGTGGTTCCATCATTCTATTTCTACTTCAGGGTGGTTGGATGGGGAAAGGACATGTGGTTGTAGACACCTTCCGGTTGTAGCTAGAGAACATAGGGGATTGTAGCCTCCTTCTAGTTGTAGCTAGAGAATAGGGAAGTTGGAGGTTCCCTCAGGTTGTATCTTGAGAAACAAGGGGGTCAGAGCCTCCTTCTAGTTGTAGCTAGAAAACAGAGGAAGTTGGTGCTTCCAATGAATGTAATTCTTCAAGACATATAAGAAAAAACATTATGTGGTTTTCTCTTGCTTTGGGTTTCCATGTAAAACATTGGTGTGTTGTGGATGTGTATGATTGTTCATTTGTTCATTGCTTATTTACTCTGCAGTTATTGGATGATAATGCTACATTGATATAACACTTGGATTAGATGGTTAAAAATGATTAAATTTATCTATTATTTATTCAACCCCCCTCTCAGTAATCCAACACTTTCATCTTCTAGTGTTTGTCCCCATCCTCTTTTTGATGATGAGCAACAAGGAAAACTGTTACATTTTGAATTTTTCTCCTAGTGCTAGTGGGTCATCATGGATTTTGGCCATATGTGTCTTGCGCATCATGAAGACTTGCTTTGGGTATGGGGAATATTCGTCACCTTGAGTTTGACAGTCTATTGTCATGGATTTTCTAGATCCTTACTTCATACATTTTCCTAATACTTTATTTGTTTCTCCTCAATCACTACTACATATTTCGTTAATGCTCCTTTATCATCTTTAGCTATAGATTTCATCGTGAGAATGCCAAGAAATATCCTCCTTTGCTCGGTACCTGACAACATTAGACATACAATAGATGAGAATAACTCCAAATAAACTGTGAAGAATAATCATTTGAATGCAAATAACTGAGGTATTAATTGATTGGAATATACAATAAACTTCCCTGGATTCAATTCCTTCTTCCTTTGCTCAAAATTTGATGCATTGGGTTTTCCAAGGCTGTCAAAAAGGTACCATAACTTCATATTGAAAAATGAGGGAAATAATATAGGAATTTATAGAAATATATAAATATAAAGTTGTAGAGATCTGAAATACTTTTCCAACGGTACAAATAAAATGCAAAAAAGACACCTAAGTCAAAAGTTATAACTATTTTACAAAAGTTTGTTTTTTAATGCTCGAAGGAGTTTGAACTAACTCCTCCGAAATACTCAGAGGAGTTTAAAATAACTCATCTGGCCTGCTTGGAGGATTTATTATTAACTCCTCCGACTTGCTCAAAAGAATCGATGGTAACTCCCCCGATTTTCATCGGAAGTCAAGTCATGAACTTTTTCGAGTGAAAGATGAAAGTTGAGTTATGAAAATTTGTTGACTGATCGTATTGGTGTGTTCTCATCTCAACTCTCTGGGAAAATGGTTGTAACAAGTTCAAAGTTTAGACCTCGCCTCTATTTCATAGTCATGCATGCACTGCGGAACTTACTGAAATCGAATATTCAAGCATTGAACTTGGTCTCATATAATAACACTTGGTTTGAATGTGATTTTGCACACGTTCATGAGAGGGAGGAAAAATTGAAATAATTAATAAATATTAAAAGGAGATTCCTCATTCTTACCTCATTTCTTGACTCAGGATTTATTATAAAAAATGTTCCACGATTATTAAAAGGGGTGGTTCATGAGCCCCTTTCCTTCCTCCATGCTTTCCTGACAAGTTATTTAACCTTAAACAAAGGGGAAAGGGGGTGTCTTGTCACACCCCTTGTCTCCACATGCCATAGTGTGGAAATTTAAACATGGAAGAGGGTTTTTGGTTGTATCCCCTCCACATTGATGCCTCCAAACCACACATCACAACCCAATAAACCTTAGAAAATGGTTCTATGACTATGACCACAAACATTGGGCTTGATTAGTATTAATTTATTCAATGCCATCACTAAGTTTGATTCCAAGTGCTCTAAGAAAGTGCACTATAGTTAAGTCCAAGTCCTCCAAACAACTACGTTGGATTCAAGTCCAAGTCCTCCGAGCATGTGCACTTAATTTTTTTTTAAGTCCTATGAGCAAGCATGCTGGAGTTAAGTCCAAGTCCTTCGAGCATGTGCACTGAAGTTAAGTTTATGCCCTCCGAGCATGTCCATTGGAGTTTCATTTAAGTATATTGGTGTTTATGTTTTAGAACAAAGGAAGAAATGTGTAGGGGTGCCTGGGCCATGGACCCTCCCCTCCACGTCACACATCTTTACTTACAATGTTTCTACAACAACATATATCCTTATTTAATTTATGTTTTTTACATTAAAATCTTTATTTAATTATTATGTTTTTATAGGGTTTTAAATTTAAATAATTTAAAAAAAATTAAATAAAAATTATTTAAATTTAATAATGTAAATTGAATAACACAAATCTTTCAAACAAAGCAATTTTGTGTGGAGGCATAACTAGAAAGATCCAGTCATGCACCGATGATGTTGGATGATTTTAAATACTATTAACTTGCTCATACGACATCGGATTTGAGTTATGTTTCTTGCGTTGTAGATACAATGGAGAGATGCTTTAGAGAAATAACTGGATATGTCATTCAAGCATCTTATCGAAGTCGCAGGTGCTGAGGCTGACTAGGCTCAAAATTTTTGGTGATCATTTTGTAATTTTCGGGCCTCGAAACTTGATTTTGTTAGTTTCATTGGAATTGTAATGGCGGGAGTTATATGATTAGACTTTTTCCAAGAGGAAAAAATCAATTTGATGGACACTAAAAAATTGTTCCCAAATGTGCTTTTTAATGAAAGTTCAGGTCCTGTGTTCGTTGGTTCTTCACCCAAATTTAATTTCATCAATTTCTAGGCCATATGTGATGTGAAGGATCCTCATCCAACCATTAAGACTGAGTTTGTACGTTAATAACACAAAGTTATAAATCCTCCAAAACTACCAACTCTAGTCCAATGCACTTATCACTGTCTAGGAGCTAAAAGGACCAAATTTCTCCCAAAGTGCGTTTCATAACCAACACAAGACCTATAGTTGTTACAATTAATCCATATGATGATAGGGGAGGCTTTCACAATGAATATTTAGTTTTAATGCCAAGAAATGCAAAACAAACAAGCTAGTACCATGTGCGTGAAGAAAGCCACTGGGAACACTAAAACTTGATTATGACTGTGATATGAAGCGAATCGGGTGTGATAGAAAATTATTGACCAAATTTCTAGATAGGCATGGAGATTTTAATTATTTAAAATGGAAGGATATTGGTTGATGAGTTTAGCGAGAAGGGATTCGAGTTGAGAGAGGAATGAGATAAGCCTTAAGGTGAGAGTGGGCCATGCTGACCTAATCAACGTTGGAGATATGGAGAAGATCATCACCTATTCTATTGATGAGAGGTCGACCTCCTTCAACTGAAGTTCCATATATAGGATAGGAGCATGTATCAATAGGCAGTGCATCGGGGATGAAGAGGTGAATTTTGTTGACAAGAAATGTAATGAAGCGAAAGGTAGGGATGCTACCAAAATGTGATGCAACAATGTGAGTGCAAGGAAGTCAGATGGTGAAAGGAGTGTGCACAATGAAGATAATCATGTGACCAATATTGGTGAGACGTCATTGATCATGTGAACTTTGCTAACGATGAATATGTGTGTTAGTGAGGTTTGGAAAAATCACAATAGCACGTTAGCCAAGTTCAAAGGGATGTGAACGATGAGCTGATGAAAAAAACCAATGGCATGTCAATGCAAAGGGGGAAGAAGCATGTGTGCATCATAACGCTATGTGTCAACGCAGGAAGAGGGGATTGAACAAAGTGTGGATCGTCAGGTTTAAGTGATCTGAGGAGTAACCATAATTGGTAAACCGGGGTAGGGTGAGGAGAACTTGGGCATAGCTATTTGCATAAGAGAGAGAGTGTGAGGGTTCCAATTGAAAGAATTAAAGGGGGGGGGGTCTTGTCTTGGATAGAGTCTAAGACAAGAAAATTGGGAGGTTGTTGTGGGGGCACAACAAATGGTGACACATTGGGTGAAGCCATAATATATTCTAGTCTTTCCTAATTGATAATCATTTAATATAGAGGGTCATCTGTTTTATATGGAGGATGAATGATGATGAAGTTTATTTCATTAAACTACGTTGATGATATAGGTTGGTATCTCCATCTTGGGGCTCATATAGGATTGGGATAAATAAATATTTTTCACTAGGTGCATATATAGATATCTCGCAGGTGTTTCTCCAGTGGCCGCGAGCATCCATAGCCCCAGTGGAGTCACCATGATGTCACATACCTTGTTTCGCTGCCAGCAAATGTCCGTAGACCTAGTAAAGATATTTGCATGTCCCCAAGTCTGTTCAAACTATCCTTTCCATTCCTTACCGGATTATTTAGTGCATGTTTAGCCTTCAGTGGATGGGGAAAGTGATGGAATTTGTATCCTGATAGGGGATGACTGCCATCTTTTGATATTTATTTGTATATTTTTTTCACCTGGCTACATAGATATATCCCTCTTGTTTTTCATCCTTTAGACTTTGACACTTCACTTTTTACGTGAGAAGCTTCTTGGTGTGTGGATGGTTCCTCCATTACATAGGATATGATCGCCAACCAATAAGCAAGGATGACCATTGATTAACCACTATGGTCATTCATGGTTTAATTGTTGTCACAACATCCCCAAATAGTTCTGATTCATTTTCAAATAAAGATCCCTAATTCCACTCATTAACCAGGAAAGAGATGCAAGTTGATTTGTGCCTGCTTCCAGTGAGAAGGAGTTTCCTATAAAAATAAAAAATGAGGTGAGAGGTCTATATGTCATTAAATATAATTAGAGGTCATAAGACAACATAATTGAAGAAACAAACTGATTTAAAGGGAAAAAATGATGATGAAGGAATGGGAAGAAAAGTGTTGAATTAGGAGAGATGGCATATTCAGGGTTAGAGATGAAGTCGATCCAATTTCTTGCTGTGAATGAAAAATCAATCCTTTTAGACGAATGACGATCAACAATATGTAATTAAGAAATGTAGTTGACCGATAAAGAAATTATAGATTGAGTGTTTCCAATAGCTTAAAGGATATTCACACATTCTGACCAACTAGAAATTTGCAACCTCTTGAAATGATTAATCCATGTGAAAGATAATACTCGTGATACTTCATTTAGATGTGTTTTAGTGCTAGTGTTGGCTAATAATTACACTTCTCATCATGATTTTATAAATACTTCTAGTTCCATTGTGAAACCTTTTTCTTTAGGGGGAAAGGGTTGGAAAGGGTTGGACAAAGCTCCACTTCATTGTCCATCAATCTCCTTTGCTTTGGAATTTTGACATGTCTATTTCCTTTTCACTTCTTCAATATCTATAACTAATGTTACAGCATGACATGCCCAGTTGACCACAGTTCTGATGTTTCATGATTAGTTCCAACCTTCTTAAGATGTGTGTCTTTCTCAAATCTTGTCTTTATGTTCAAATGAATATATATTTCCATGATCAACTTCAGAAAATCTTTCTGAAATATCTTTGCCACATTAATCTGAAAACAATAACCGAAATTTGTCTGGGTGTATGATATCATGCCATGAGTATCACCCATTCCAATTGCTAGGAGATAGGGTAGGCTTGATCTTGAATGTTGGTTTGTATGGTAGAATCTCTCTTTTTGGACAACAAATGACTATATTTGTCATTATTACCATTTGTTCCCTAAAGAGATGTGCTTGAGAGCCATTTTATTGACCAATATCCTTGATATTAGATTCCACTTGAAATAAGATCAGAGGGAGACTAAAAATTGATACTCTCTTCATAGAAGCATATACTAGATGTGAAATATAGTATTACTTTCCCCCATGATTGAAAACAATCTTTAAGACTGGGAAAAAAAACAAGTGTACCATGAAGTCTCAAGAATACCCTCTATCATAGATCCACAAATGCTTGAGTGAGTTTTGCTCAATAGAAACCATCATGAGAAAGGCAATGAACAACAAACCTGATTTCTTTAATCCAATCTTAATCTTGGCCAAACTGTAAATCATTTCCCAGCAAATGTTCTTTCAACATTTTGGGGTAACTAGCTGCCCAACTATCAATGCCAAGGTAAATGTTGTTGAGACAACTGAATTTTGCAATTGAATCTTTAGGAGAATTCGTGCACCATGAAGATGGAGTAAAACCAAGATTAATCCAAAATTTTAGTGACACAAAATGAAGAGCATTGTACTAAAATAAGAAAAATTTGATGAAAAGGAAATTAAACTAAAGCAATCACCACTAACTACAAATTAAGCTAATGAAAGTTGATGGTATTTATTGAAGAAAACAAACCAAATCTAAACCTATGTTATTCAAATGAAAATAAAAACAGATATCTAAGCTATGCAGGAAGAAAGGAAGTAAGATGACTATACTAATCCTATTTCTAACCTAACCTACACTGGTTGAAAGAAGCTAGATATAAGCATAGTGCCAGTGAAGCCAGTCAAGTAACTCCCAACTTGCAATCACATGTTGATTGAAGGCCAATTGCAGAGAATGAAGTAATGAGAGATGAAGGATAGGAAGAATTGATTCAAACAAGTCTCCACTCAACAAGATAAATTTAGCAGCGTTATGGTTCACGGTACATGAAGATATGTACGATTCCTCTAACCATGACCCAATTTCATTATAAAATTTAGAATTATCATTATGTGATTACTGGAAGGAAATCAACAACGAGATACATACCTGATGAGGCTCATGAATGAAAATTACATGCAATGTACTTTGTAATGGAGTCTTGGAGTGGATGATATTGCTCATACTAGGGCTAGAAGTAAGAAAATAGGCAATTGACATAATCATCGATAGAAATTGGAGTGTCTCATTGCTGATGTAGATCTCCCTAGGTTCAAATTTCACGTACTCTACATGATGAGAGGAGAGATAATGGTGGATTGTCTGAGGTAAACATTGAGTGAGAGATAGCCCCAAAGATTATCCTATGACATAAAAAAATCATGTGAGGAGTGTTGGAGCATTGAAATAACATCCAAGGACAACTGATGAATTTTCTCCTTAGGAATAACAAGTAATTCTAGGGCATGTTGAGGCGATAAAATTTCCTGGATTAACTCAATGTTTCCTATGCTTTGCATGGTGATGGGTTGTTTATTTACTATAATTTCTTTATTATGATAAAAAAATTGATCGTGCTCTGCATATTTATATTTTTAGTGATTATCATATGTGCATCAAGGTAAAAAATATTTGATTGTGAAGGATCAACGAATGATAATTTGGCACCTACACTCAATTCTGGAACAAAAAAGTAGTCATCAAAAACATGATCATTATGATTATATTTTGATTCAACATGTTCCATAAATTAAAATTGCTAAGGGGTTTCAAAGTGATACATCCTAGATGAAGTGTCATTAAGAATGAGTGTTCAATCGATCAAGGTTGGGCACTCTTCCTGATATGGTATATCATTCAACGTTTCATTACCAAAATAGTAATGTGAAGAGTGTATTACATGATAAAAGGATGGTTTCTCATGTGGATGATAATCATCAAAAAAATTTGTATACAGTACATGAAGATCTTCAAATTATGAAGATGATGGGATTTTCTTGGCAAGAGATTCATCACAAACCAAAATATGATCATGATTTTCAGAAGGGGGGTCATTACATGGTTCACACTCTGGGGCTATGAGGTCTAGGATTACTGATAAAGATTTCACTACAGTTTTGTCAGAGCGCTAGTTGAATATTATGCCCCCTATACTGTTTTTGGTTGGATTTGAATTCTGTGAATATGAGATGGCTTGATCATTTAGATCGCATTCTTCAAAAATAGAGATGAGATATGAAAACCAATCAAATATTTCATGGCCTGAGGGTTTATCCCTTTCATGAAATCTACAGTAATTCCGCATGACTCTTTGAAAGAAATAATTCTCATATTCATTCCATAGCCTACATATTTATTCCAGTTCATCAACGAGTTCGTCATAAAAATAATTTTCATGAGAAACGATAAACATTTCCATGAATTGTTTCCAGCTATGAATTGATTTTGCTGGCGATGTACTAAACCAGGCTTTAATTCACCCTTCAAATGTGAGGATGAACAATCGGCATGTTTCATTGTCTTGTAAAATATTAAGATTTTGTCAAGAGATGTCAAATTGTTTGAGATGCATGAATGAGGAGACATGCCCTTCACCATCGAATTTGGGATTTGAAAAGAGATTGATTGTCTTGACTGAAATGGCCCTGGTGGGTCTCGGAAGACTTAAATGGTCATCCCATATAGAGGTACAGAAAGGAACCATGGGCTAGTTAGAGTTAAATGAAATGACTCCACGTGGGCAGGCTTGTCATCTGACCCTCCTTCTAGCGCCAATTTTGTTGACGGATCTAAATTCTCCCGACAACAGTAAGGGGTTCTCCTAGGTAAGAAGTCCAAATTAGACCTCTCACCATTTGGAATAGGGAACCTATCCATATTCTGGCCCGACAACCATTGCTAGTTTGGTTCTACCGGTTGCATCTCGGTCCACCGATGAGGGTGAGTGATGGATGGTTGTGCAAATGGAAGATGTAGATGAAGACTATCTAAATTCAGGACTAATATAATTCTAATCTAACCTATCCTAGCTAGGAGCGAATTAACGTAAGTGAATGAGTTGTGGCATGACACTAACTCTACTAGTAGCTTCACCGAAATAGCTAAAATGAAGAAATAAAGTTAGATAACACATGCACATGAATATATAACCATAATAGTCTAAGTCACTATATCAAATACATTAGAAGCTCTTTCTCTTAGGACATTTAATATAAGAAAGAATGAAAAAAATGCAAGAAGACATATATTGCATCAGAATATTCCATAAAAAAACATGCTCTTACAACCCATGTGAACAACAAACATTCTTCTTGAAATAGTTCACAAAAAAACAACAACACATGTGAGTCCTTCTCTTAGTCAAAATTTGTCCCTAAGGGATTCTTTGTATTAACATTTTCATCAATAGTACATGAAAACTCTTAGAAAAACTCTCCAATTTTAGTTGACACTCTATCCCAAAGTAGTTAATAGGTGTACAATGTTTGAAGAGCCAAAAAATCCCATTCTTTTAGTTCTATTCTAGTATTTATTGAGGTCCAATAAGACATTTGGCCTTTCATCTCCCTCGATGACCTTTTGTCTTCTAGTGTTTTTCCCCATCCTCTTTGTGATGATGAGCAACAAGGAAAACTGTTACATTTTAAATTTGTCTCCTAACGCTAGTGGGTCGTCATGGATTTCAGCCATATGTGTCTTGCACATCATCAAGATTGGATTTGGGTATGGGGCATCTTTGTCGTCCTCAGTTTCACAGTCTATCGTCATGGAGTTTCTGGATCCCTGCTTCATACATTTTCCTGATACTTTCTTTGTTTCTCTTCCATCACTACTACATCTTTTTTTATTACTCGTTTATCGTCTTTAGCTATAGATTTTATCATGAAAATGCTAAGCGCGATCCTCCTTCACTCAGTACCTGACAACATTTGACATACAATAGCCGAGAATAACTCCAAATAAAATATCAAGAATAATCATTTGAATTCAAATAACTGAGGCATTAATTGATTGGAATATAAATTAAACTTCCCTGTATTCAATTCATGCTGCTTCTGCTCATAATTTGATGTGATGCGTTTTCTGAGGTTTCCAACAAGGTACTAGATATTCATATTGAACAATGAGGGTAATGAGTTAGGAGTTTATCAAAACCTATAACTAGAAAGTTGTAGACCTCGGAAATACATTTCCAACAGTATAAAGAAAATCCAAAACGGACACACGAGCCAAACGTTATGACCTATTTACAAAATCTCATTTTCTTATGCTCAGAGGAGTTTGAACTAACTCCTCTGACCTACTCAGAGGAGTTTGAACTAATTCCCCTGACCTGCTCAGAGGAGTTAGTACTAACTCCTACGACCTGATTGGAAGAGTCAACGATAACTCCTCCAATTTATGTCGGCATTCAAGTCATGAACTTTGTTCAGTGAAAGATGAAAGTTGAGTTATGAAAATTCATTGAATGATCGTGTTGGCATGTTCTCATCTCAACTCTCTGGGAAAGAAGTTGTAACAAATTCAAATTTTATACCTTGCCTCTATGTCATCGTCATGCATGCGTTGTGAAACTTATTGAAATCAAATCTTCAAGAATTGGACTTGGTCTCATATAATAGCACTTGGTTTGAATGTCGTTTTGAACAAGTTCGAGAGAGGGAGGAAAATTTGAAATAATTAATAAATATTAAAAGGATATTCCCCACTCTTACCTCATTTCTTGACTCAGGATTTATTATAAAAAATGTTCAACAATTATTAAAAGGGGGGGTTCATGAGCCCCTTTCCTTCCTCCATGCTTTCCTTACAAGTTATTTAACTTTAAACAAAGGGGAAAGGGGGTGTCTTGCCAAACTCCTTCTCTCCACATGCCATAGTGTGAAACTTTAAACATGGAAGACGGTTTTAGGTCGTGTACTGATCCAGGTGGATATCGGTGGCCACCCACCTTTTCCAACTGGCTCGAAACAACTTTCTGGCAATTTTGGCAATTTACTATTTTTAGCAGGTTTTAACTTTTGGGGCCATTTTGAGGGCCTAAATGAAGGTTTTTCAGGATAGAGGTTCTCAATGATAATCGAAGGCATGAATGAGCCCCCAAAATCAATATCCTCAATGATACCTTTCCAATTAGCTATCATAAGCCTAAAATAGAGATCGTATGCAAAAGTTACGACCCCATGAATTTGATGTCCTAACTTACCCAAACGGGGCCCACATGACTTTTGGCGCTTCATCTCCTAGTGTTAGGTTTTTGGATGTCTAGGACTTTTGGCATTCTTGTTTATTGTAAAAAGGCCTTTAGAGCCTCATTGTAATCACCTTCTTGCGAATGCGAGTATCCTTCATATCTCTTCTCAGAGATAAGCTGCCACCATTCTAGCGAGTCTTTCACTCTGTATTTTTACAATCTATGTACATTTCTTTGATTAATAGAAATAGTGTATTACTGTACATATGTGTTTATGGTTGCATCTATGATACATTTTCTGTTATATTATTGAGTATCTGTAATATCTCTGTGCATTTCTTTATTATATCTCTGCTCTCATTTCCTGTCGAAAATAATCCAGATCATTTTCCCTCCACGTTGATGCCTCCAAACCACACATCAGAACCAAATAAACCTTAGAAAATGGTGCTATGACCATGAACACAACCATTGGTCTTGATTAGTATTAATTTATTCAATCCCATCGCTAAGTTTGATGCCAAGTGCTTCGAGCAGAATGGGGAGATGGGGAGAGGCTTTTAGCGAAATAACTAGATACGTCGTTCAAGCATTCTAACGAAGTCGTGGGTGTCGAGGTTAACTAGGCTAGAAATATTTGCTGATCGTTTTGGAACTTCTGGGCCTCAGAAATTGATTATGCCAGTTGCGTTGGAATCATAAAGGAGGGAATTATATGACTAGCCTATTTGCGGGAGGAAAACATCACTTTGACGGACACCGAAAAATTGTGCCCAAAGGTGTTTTTTAATGAAAGTTTGGGTCTCGTGTTTGTTGGTGCTTCACCCAAATTTAATTTCGTCAGTTTCAGGGTCATCTGTGATGTACATGATCCTGATCCACCCATTAATACTGAGTTTATGTGTTAATATCACAAAGTTATAAATTCACCAAAATTGCCAACTGACGTCTAGTGTTTTTAGCATTGTCTAGGAGCTAAAAGGACCAAATTTCTCCCAAAGTGCATTTCAGAACCAACGCAAGACATGTATGTGTTATGATTAATCCATATAATTATAAGTGAGGCTTCCACAATGAATATTTAGTTGTAACTTCAAGAAACGAAAAACAAACAAGCTAGTACCATGTGCGCAAAGAAAGCCACTGGGAACATTTAAACTTGATTATGACAGTGATATGAAGTGAATCATGTGAGATAGAAAATTATTGACCAAATTTCTAGATAGGAGTGGAGATTTTAATCATTGGAAATATAAGGATGCTGACTGATGAGTGTAGTGATAAGGGATTTGAGATGAGAGGGGAATGATATAAGCCTCAAGGTGAGAGTGGCCACGCTGACCTGATCACCATTGGCGAGATGGAGAAGATCATCACCAATGCGCTTGACGAGAGGTCAAATTCCTTCAGCTAACATTTTTCATATAAGATAGGAAAACTTATCAACAGGAAGTTCGTCGGGGATGAAGAGGCAAACTTTGTTGATAAGCAATGTAATGAAGTGAAAAGTAGGGATGTTTCCAAAATGCAATGCAACAGTGTGAGTGGAAGGAATTTAGATGGTGAAAGGAGTGCGCACAGTGAAGATAATCATGTGACCAATATCGGTGAGATGTCATTGATCATGTGAACTTCCCTAACGATGAAGATGTGTGTCAGTGCAGTTTGGCAGAAGTGCAATAGCGTGTTAGCCATGTTCAAAGGGAGGCGAACGGTGAATTGATGAAAAAAACCAATGGCATGTCAATGCAAAGGTGGAAGAAATATGCATGTGTAAGAACACTATGTATTAGCGTAGGAAGAGGGGACTCACTGAAGTGCAGATCATTGGGTATAAGTGATATGAGGAGAAACTGGTAGTGGTAAAGTGAAGTAGGGTGAGGAGAACTTGGGCGTATCTATTTTCATAAGAGAGAGAGTGCAAGGGTTCTGATTGGAAGAAATAGGGGGCGGAGGGATTTCTTGTCTTGGATAGAGGCTAAGACAAGAAAATTGGGAGGCTATTGTGGGGGAACAACAACTTCTAAAGGGTCAAATTAAAAATACCTAGTGTTAGAACCAATATTGTTTTGATCACATGGTCATCATCCAACATCTCCAAGGGTTGGTTTCAAAAGGAATATTTATCATTTCTTATCCTCATTTCCATTTACAATTGTGCGTTGCAAACTTGACTGTGTGCTGCAAACTTCACTGCATGCTGCAAACTCAATTGCGCTGCAAACTCAAATGTCTGCTGCAAACTCAAATGCGCATTGCAAACTTCACTACATGCTGCAAACTCAATGATGTGCTAGAAACTCAACTTCTCACTGCAAACTCAACTAGGCATTTCAAACTCGATTGTGCACTAGTACATAGCAAAATCGTATTTTCATCATAACTTTTAAATGTCGATCTGGGTTCTTATGAATTTTTTTGTGCAAATAAATTGTAATATTATTGACTTGTTGACCAAATATCATCTTGACCTAGTTCTATTTTTTGGGAGAAAAGTTGAAATCATCACCTATAGGAAAGTTTGTAGCGAATCCTGAAATTGCGTTGGCACACTTTATCCCATGCCAAAAAACTAATGATGCAACACACATTGCAAATTTGTTTTTCAAGGAAGTTGTGATACTTCATGGGTTTCCAAAGTGTATTGTCTCAGATAGGGACACTAAATTTGTTGGTCATTTCTGGAAATTATTGTGGAGTAATTTGGGGATGAAACTGTCCTTTAGTTCCTCATATCACCCTCAAACATATGGACAGACTGAGGTGGTAAATCAGAGTTTAGGAAATTTGTTGAGGAGTCTGGTCACTGAACATCGTAGCCTGTGGGATCAAATTTTGTCACAAGAAGAGTTTGCATACAATGACTCACCAAACATGATTACATGGAAGATCTCATTCCAGATAGTATATGGAATGCAGCTAAGAGGAGTATTAGAGTTGAGAGATTTGGAGTAGAGAAAATTCAAAAGCGCTGGAGCAAAAGACTTCGCTGCAGAAATGAAAAAGCTCCATAATCATATTAAAGAGTAGTTGCAGAAGAGAAATAGAGAATATAAATGCAGAGTTGATCAGAAAAGAACTTCAATTTGAAGTGGGAGATCAAGTTCTAGCACATCTCAGGAAGGAAAGGTTCCCAAGGGGAACATATAACAAATTGAAATTGAAGAAGATAGGACCGTGTAATATCCTAAGGAAAATTGATACCAATTCTTATGAGATAGAGCTTCCATAAGATGTGGGTATATCGCCCATATTCAACATTTCAAACCTATATCCTTATAGGGAAGATGACATTAAAGGGTCAAAATATCAAAAAGAGATCCAGTGGGAGAAGCAGATTCCTGCAGTAGAAAAGCCACAGATGAAGAATATCATAGATCAGAGGACTGGTAAGAATACCATGAGAAAGACTTATTTTGAGTATTTGGTAAAGTGGAAAGGACACCCAACAGAGGATGCCAGTTGGGTAAATGAAGGAGATATTCAGAATATGTTCAGAAGCATGGAAAGTGAGTGCAGGAGCTCATGGACAAGAGTCCATGAATTTTTGTCTAGATGAGTATGATGTAGGAGCATCGTCATCAAAGCACAAGTGGAGGACAAATTAGTTCCCTAGTACGCATTTTGAAGTGTTTTATTTGAAAGATGGCATGTCATGCAATATCTGAAAAGATTGAAATTAAAGAACTTCTTAAATGTTAAGAGGATGAACCATTGCTTGATATCGATGGGGATTGTATTTTCTTTAATGTAGACCATGATTGTATTTGATGTTGTTGTTACCGTGTCTATCTTAATGAATGAATGGTAGGATTTCTGTTAAATTGTAATTCTTTGTTATTACTTGTTATTATGTTATGAATGCATTACATGGTTGAATGTATGAATCTGTGATAATTAGATAAGTTTCAATTGTTTATCTTCTACGAGCAAGTGCAAGGAGTGCATAGTGTCCTCAAGGTGTCCGTTGATAGATTCTGTTATGACTCAGAAGCTCAGACAATATAACGTGAAGTTTTTGTATGCAAGGAGTGCATATGTGTCTGCAAGGTGTGCGTCGACAGAGTCTATTTTGAATTAGAAGATCAGGAGAGATAACTTGAAGTTTTATTTCCAAAGAGTGAAGAAGACCTCGCAAGGTTTGGGTAGGGAAAAAACACTCAGTATCATATTGTTCAGGAGTAACAATTGAGCTATGTAAGAACTATTTTAAGGAGTGCACAATCACCCATGAAGAGGTTAAGTTGAAAAAGACATGTTTGCAAGGTGTGCAGAGGGTCGATATTCAGCTAAGTGTCAAATAAACATTTTGAGAAGTTCAGAGTGTCGAGGAGGAACAAGCTCAGAAGAGACAGCGGGCATAAATTCTTCAGCAGGGAGGAGCCCACTGAAAATTTCCCAATTAATGAGTGATATCCATTAGGAGTGATCGTGATCTTTCCAAACCGTGAGATATGAAATATTTTCATGGAGGATAGCATCTGAGTAATTTGACACTCCGAGTATTCAGAGGTTTGAAATTGTTTAAGGAGCGGGATCATCGAAGTTTTGAAGAGAGAAGTGAATCCTAGCCATTGGTATCAGGGATGATACATGGCAGTGGATCAGAGAGTTCGAGAGGTAGAGCTATGGAATATTCCATAGAGCAAAGGGAAATTTTCACAAAGTCGCGAAGACCGATGAGATCTAGACCATAAGATCCAGAAGGACATGTGGCAGAGATCTACATATTTTGGAAGAAGGGTACTTCGAAGGAAAGTGAGGGCAGAGTGTGCAAAAATATTGAAGCCCCAATTAGCGAATTCCATCTTAACCATTGATCTAGGAAGGAAACGCATAACCAGATTGTGTACTTTGGGGAAGAGCGAGGATAAAGAATGTGGTGGAGCACTGACTATAAGTCATCTAAAGAGGAGTAAAGAATGGATATCAACTGACGATCAAGAGGAGCACATGGCGCTTGATCTGAAGCTCCGGGTACAAAGCACTTCAGAATAAAGAAGTGTTGTAACACTTGGAACTCCCAAAGGCTAGAGTCCTGAAGCGGATCACATCCGTTGGCTTTTGGAGAGACGAGAATTGTAGTTCTTGTTGGGTAAGTTCGTCGGTTCAAGGTTTGGGTAAGAAGGATTCAATTGCAGTCAAAACAACTGAAGTCTTAAATTCTGAAGCACCTTAGGGTTTAGCCCTGGGTCACATCCCGAGGTCATGTGAGGAGATGGGCCTAGCGGAAGGATATAACACCCGCCAGTTTAAAATTTCCAAGAGTGTTAGGAAAAGGGATCGTGGGTTACATAGGACCTGCGCCTAAGGAGATAAGGGGTCTGTGTTAAATCAATTTGGGGTGATAGTAGGGTCTCGAGGAGATAATTCTTCTCATCCTTTTGAATATCCTTGACCGAGAGGTCGTGCAACCCCTAGGAGAGAAGGGGGGTTGCACCACCTGTGGCCTGTTAAGATACTACAAAACATTAAAACCCTTTTTTATGATCTCTAATTTTCCACTACCAGTTTTTCTACTTTGATATGGAACAAAATGTAATAACATAGAATGGAACATATTCTCCTCCTTGCGGCCTGATATTTAACATAGTCTGATAGCCAAACAAGGTTAGGGTATTGAATTCCTCAACCTTGAATTAGTTATTAGGTTTGGGCCTTTTAGAATGTTCTATAAAATTCCCTATGAGGATATCTCCACACATTTAAGTAATGGGGGCTAACGTGGAATCCACTCACACCATGGTGATCAATACGATAGGTCAACTTGTGTGAGACATAAATTTCACATATGAGCTATGATTGAGGCGATTCTTGCAGTGTTGGAAAGGTATTTGTGTGTACAATATAGAAAGTGGTTCCATAGTAAGTTTTGGACCAAAAAATAGTGTCTTTTGATGACTCAAAATAGCTCTAGAATATTTTAGACCCAAAATTCCAAATTTGGACCATCACTAAAATGGTTCTACAAGTTGACTCCTCCATGTTTTTATCCATAAATCATCAAAATAGATGACAAATAATAAAATGTTCCAATCATAATCATGCCTCCCCATTTGGGGAGGATCTTGGTCACCAAAAGCTTTACTCAATGAGGTGAGGAAATGTTTCGTCTACCTTCTCCTTGGAGTACCATTTTTCTTTTCTTGGAAGTTGTCCTTTCAAACCAATCTACCAAAGGTCATGATATCCTCGTCTTGTAGTTCTAGATCTCTTCTATAAAATTGTGCCCTCTTCCAACTCTTCCGAAGAATATGGTGCTAAGTCCTCGATGGAAGGTAGAACATACTCCTCCTCCTAATCCAACATGGAAGTCTGGTAGAGTTTTACATTCTCCACATTCACTACTGAGTAAATGCACATTTATGGGGGTAGTATGAGTATGTAGGAATTATAATCCACCTTTTCCAATACCTCAAAAGGACCATACCATAAATCCTTAATATTCTTACCAAGATCCCATAGTATTTACTTATTCAACTATAACCATACTTTGTCTCCCATCTCTAAATGTGCTCTCTATTATGTGTTGGTCATGTCTAACATTGTACTTTCCCTGTGACTTCTTCAATGTCTCATGTACTTGCAAATGGAATTGCCTAATCTTCTAAACAATTTTTTTTACTTTAATGCATCTCATGTGAGGTCCTCCTTCACTCCTCTTTTCTATCCATATACAACATCTAAGGGTGAAGGTGGAAAATATCCAAATCAAGTTTCAAAAGGTGACTTACTAGTAGAAGTGTGGACTGTTGTGCTGTAAGAGTGTTGTATATAGATGTGATTTTCATCCTAGGTATTTGGATGCTTCTGATTGTAACTTCTCAAAAGTTTCACCAAAGTCCCATTGACTACTTTCATATTCCCATTTGTTCATGGATAGAATATTGTAGACCTCTTGAGCTTAATGTCCATATTCTCTCATAATGTAGTCCAGAAGGCACTAAAAAATTTAGTGTCTCTATTTGAGATGATGCTCCTTGGTATCCCAAAGTGCACGTAGACATGTTCAAAGAAAACATTTGTTTCTTTTTATCCCTTGATGGTATTTTTACAAGGCATGGGAATGCACATTTTCTTGAACCTTTCAACTACCAGAAATAAATAGTCATGTCCCTTCCGCGTGGTTGGTAAACCAACCACAAAATTGATGTAAATGCTTTCCCAATATCTAGTGGGTACTAGTAAGGGATGGTATAGACCTTTCTTATTGTTATTGGGATTGTTTGTACAACAAATTATACATCCTCTAATACAGTGTGCTAAATCTTATTTCATTTTGGGCTAGTACACATACCTTTGTTAGTTATCATTTGTCTTCCCAACACAAAAAATTCCTACAAAATTGGAGGTGTGAGCCTCTCTAATAAGATGCACTTGTTCACCTTTAGGAATACAAAGCTTGTTGAGCTTGTAGAGTAGACCATTCTAGAAATGATAGTCAACCTTGATGTCACCTTATTCTATATGAATTTGGCCCTGTAGCTGCTAAAACACCTCCTTGAACTCCTCATCTTCCATGTATTCTTCTCTATATGCATCATGGGTAAAAGGCTCCATACACATCAGAGTTCCCAAAGTTGTAATACTAGATGTAGGTGGTTGTGAAAGCATGTTTGCCAAATTGTTTTTTCTACCCTTATTATACTTTATGACCAAATGAAACTATTAGGATCCGACCCTAACCCCTCTTAGTTGATTATTAGTTAACATGATATATTTTTCATGTAAAAAAGGTCGAAATTAGTTAATAACACCTATTAAATAAAGTTTAAC
>ML813214.1:190318-205151 GCA_009831015.1 Picea engelmannii
AGATAGCTAAATGAAGCAATAAAGTCAAATAACACATGCACATGAATATATAACCAGAATAGTCTAAGTCACTATATCACATACATTAGGAGCTCATTTTCTCAGGACATGTAATATAAGAAAGAATGAAAAAACTACAAGAAGACATATATTGCATTAGAATAGTCCATAAACAAACATGCTCTTACAACCCACGAAAACATAAAAAAATTCTTCTTGAAATAGTTTGCAGTAAAACAACAAAACATGTGAGTCCCTCTCTCAGTCAAAATTTTTCCCTAAGCGGTTCTCCATATTAATAGTTTCAACAATAGTACATGAAACTCTTAGAACAACTCTTCAATTTTAGTTGAAACTGTATCCCGAAGTAGTTCAGAGGTGTACAATGTTTGAAGAGCCAAAACATCCCATTCTTTTGGTTCTATTCTAGTATTTATTGAGGTACAATCATACCTTTTGCCTTTCATCTCCCATGATGACCTTTCTGTTGATTAAGTTTGGTTGTCATTGATGACAACCCTTGAAGAAAGTCCGGTAGCAAATTCTGGTAGAACAAAGGATTGGGTAATGGACCCATGGTTGTTTCATGTATAATGGTATGAATTTTAATATATTTTAAGATAATACTATTCTATATAGATATTACATGTCATTTTATTTCTGGTGGTATGTGGAACGTCAAATAACTCCTCACAGTTAGAGAGTTATGGCCATGAGAAGTTGGAGAACCCAGGTTTGGGTAATGGACCCAAGTTTGTTTGATGGATAATGGTATGGGTTTTGATATATTTTCAAGTAATAATATTCTATATGGACATTACATGTCATTCCATTTCTTTTGGCATGTGGAACGTCACATAAATCCTCATAGTTTGAGAGTTATGGCCTTACGAAGTTGGAGGACCCTCATATGTCATCTAAAAGCCCCAAAAAGTCAAAGTAGTCAAAGTGGTTTAAAATATTTCAGAAGGTATAATAAAGTGAAGTGATGAGTGTACTATAATTCAAAGTGAATACAAAATAAAGTATTTAAATAATAAATTTAATGGATAAATTAGAAGTGGGTTAACCCTAAAATAAGGAAAGTGGCAAAGTGACCTAGAAGTTGCTTCTAAGGAAGCTACTTGGAGAGTATAAATAAGAGGCAAGGCTCTCTCATTTAATATCACACTTGAGCATATTGAATATCTATAGTTTACTAAGGTAAGAAAAGGATATCTAAGTCGAATTTCAGAGGGAAGGTAAAGAAAAGAAGATCGAAATTCAAGGGAGGATAAATTCTTTTGATGATGCTTTATAAGGTATGTTATTTACAGGTCATCTCACCATTTTTGAAATAAAGTTTTTTATAGAATGATTCAGAACATGAAATTGATAGGCCATTGAGGAAAAATATCCAAGTATATGTGGTAAAAATTTCAACTTGTGGGTCGTTTTATTTTTGGAGTTACACTCCATGGAAAATATAGTTTGTGGCAATTGCTGAAACTAGTATAAAACAGGTGTTTCGGGTAAAAACGTCATAACTTCTTCATAACAGATCCAAATTCAGTAATACCAAATGTGTTGGTTAGATTACAATCTGTAGTATTATTTGTAACATTTTTATATCCATTGAACAAATATTCCATGCAGGGAACACTCTACAAGGTCGCTATCACACACCCACTACGACAACCTAGATTTTTCATCTTTTTCTTCAAGGAACAGAATCCCTGAGACTTCTATGAGGCCTAGTGTAGACCCTCCCTTCCCTTATCCTCCTCCACATGTCCACAACCTGGCCTTAGTGCAAGTTCCTTTCTAAACTCACGAGTTGGGAGTCAACACTCTCGACTCCCCTTTCTCCAAACACCGATACCCGAGATACGATTCGGGTATGGCTCCCTCCTCACTAGTGCCTGCTACATGTAACTGTAGGATAGGACAAACACTAGCACCACTCACAACTTTTCTAGTTGAGGTGTTCATCCCTCATGCTCCTCCTTTGTGAATCCCTGAGACATGAGAGGTCAATGTCATGTGGACTCTTCCAAAGCGACGCGCACACACCACTTGTCTTCTCCATTGTACTCTGCTCATGAGATGTGTCGTTGCCACCTGTCGCATGAAACCTTGGCTCTCGACGTTTCGTGGCATTAGCGATTAGGGTGAAACTTCTTCATCCTACAAAACCCCAAGCCATGATAAGTCAATAGTGGGTTGACTCTTTCCCAGGTGACAGGTGTCCACCACCAGTCACCCACTTCCTAGGCTAAATACTATTGCTACTCGCATCTCGTGACTTCACAAGTTGGAGTGTTGAGCCCTCATGCTCCTCCCTTGTGAGTCCCTGAGATACAATAAGTTAATAACAGGTTGACTCCTTCCCTGGTGACATGTGTCCATCACCTATCACCCATTCCCACCTTTCTCTGGGCGCTTATTGTTATGCCACCTGTCAACCACATAGACCCCACCTAATGGATGTGCCATGTTTTCATATGAGCCCTTGGTGCTCGGCACTTCATGACTTCTACCGTCGAAAATAAACTCCCTCAAGTTTCAAACCCCCGATAGGCGATAACCATGAAATTTCTAATCCCATGGTTCTCTTGTGGCCTAGATCCAACAGCCACAATCACGTCGCGATATCACGAATCATGAGTTGTGCAGTCCTACCTTTGACCACCCCAAGCCGTGAGTCAATGAAATGCTACTCTCCTACCTATACAAAGGCTAAGATCGACGGTCATTAGGGCTCTGTCAGATCCTTGGATCTACGATCCTAGCTCTCATTTCTACTTGCGAAGGCTAAAAGGGGTGAGGTGTTAATGCCTACACTCCTTCTCTATATCCACTGGTCTTGACAGATCTAGGGTATTCCTGAAAGGATTCTGACCGTTCGTCTACCAAATGATAGGGTATTCTCTTTTTCTATAATTGGGCTCACTATCCCGTCTAAGCTTTAGTCACAAAATTCAACTTCTCGAGGCTTCAAACTCCCATGACTCTGAGACCTTAGAAAGATACCCTTCTTTGCATAAGGTTTCCATACCCGAATCACGTGAACCTTCAGACATTTCCAAGGTTTATGGGGTAATCCCCAGGGAAAAGTACTCTCGAGGAGCCTTCTCAGAGCATTACGAGAGTTAAGAAAACAATATGATTCTCAGTGGAGTGAACTCATGCCCCAAACTTAATCCTTTGTACAGAAACTAACTATGGCATGTAAGCATACACAAGCATCCATTATTTCTAGCCTAAAACACCAGACAATCATTCTGCACGGAAATTATTATGGGCATATAAACATAAGCATGTATTCATGATATTCAATTCAAAATACAAGGTATAAACACTTATCAGATCTACCAGGCATGATGCAACTGCTGAGAGGGGTGCTCATTTCCACCCAAAAGTAGGCTCAGTGACTGCAAACGGATTTACCACTAGCCACCCCTGAGCTAGACCATGATGCTTTTGAGGTTAAGTCTCCTACTTCTAGCTCAATGAAAGTCAAGGAAAAAGGTTACTCTCCTTCTCCTGATACAGTAAAATAATATAGGATGAAGGTTACTCTCCTTCTCCTCATATTCATAACTCCCTGTGTTTCTAGGGTTTTCTCTAGTTCTTTTCCGCGATTCCTCGTCGCGCTCGCTGCCCTCTCCTCTCTCACCACATTTCTTCTCTTGCCAATTTCTATCTGCAAGGTTGCATGTGGTGCAAATTTCGCTGTCTGTGGTTAGGTATGAGGGATGTTACGGATGGGTGGTTTACCCCCATCCCCTCATTAACTCTTGAGGAGCCTCTCCACCTACCAATCTGACAGGAAATCAATTCCAGGATCAGAAAGTTTCTTTGGTTTGTGAGCAAGTATAAACCAGTACGGTACTGGCTCGATGGAAGTTAACGCAACCATTCCAAGTCCCTTCCACCACCTCTCATTAGCCATTGTGGTCTCTTTTAGCACATCCCCCTCCCAACAGTCATGCAACACATATTCATTATATAATTTACATTCATTGACCTTTTATGCAAAGGTCCATCAAATCAAATATTCACATCTTTGAGTTTGCCATAGTTCTTGGCCAACATAGTTATTTTTATAGACTGGGGGAAACAAGGTGTTACAATTCCCTCCCCCTTAAAGGAACATCATCCTCAATGTTCTATCTATCAATATGACGTGTATGTACAGAAGTAAACCAAATCGGATATGCTTGTTTCATGGCATCTTCCATTTCCCACGTAGCCTCATCTGGGCCAAAATGTTTCCACTGCACCTTGAGTTATGCAATGTTTTGATTCCTAAGTGGGGTTTACTTTCTGTCCGGTATGCATTGAGGTTCTAGCAGGAATTCTCCCTTCGTTTCTACCTGGATCACAGACCAGTCAATTATATGATTAAAATCATGTACATATTTCTTCAATAATGAAACATATAAAACATTATGTGCTTTTACTGTGGGAGGAAGTGCTACCCTATAGGCTATAGGTCCCACTCTATCTAAAACTTCAAAGGGTCCAAAATACTGAGGTTCCAACTTGGCACAAGCTCCCATCCTCAGGGAACTCTTCTTGGGCCTAACTTTGAGATATACGCGGTCTCCCGTCTTGAATTCCCTTGGATTTCTCTTTCGGTTGGCGTAACTTTTCTGTCTGTTCTGAGTGACCTTTAGATTTTGTTGTATTTGAGTCACTTGTTGTTCCATTTATTTCAACATGTCGGGTCCAATAGTAACTTTGTTCACGGGATTACTCCAACTGACTAGATTTTTGTACGGTCTGCCATAGAGGACTTCAAAAGGGCTCATCTTCAGGGATTCTTGGTAGCCATTGTTGTAAGCGAATTCCACCAGTGGCAGAAAATATTCCCGCCTTTTGGGTCGATGCATTACATGCATCCTTAGCATGTCTTCTAATATTTGGTTCACTCTTTCCATCTGTCCATCATTTTGAGGATGATAAGCTGTGCTAAATAGTAATTTGGTCTCTAGACCAGCCATCAAGGATTTCCAAAAGTTGGAAGTAAATTTCGTGTCTCTGTCAGACACGATCTCTTTAGGCATACCATGTAGTCTGAATATCTCCTTCATGAATATGTTGGCGATATCTATTGCCTTGCAAGTCAATTTGATGGGGATAAAATGGGCAGACTTGCTCAATTTGTCCACCACTACCATGATGGCATCATTCTGTTTGGTCGATGTTGGTAATCCGGTGATGAAGTCCATGGAAATGGTTTCCCACTTCCATTCTAGGATTGGTAGAGGTTGTAATAATCCTGTTGGATGTTGGTGTTCTTCTTTAACATGTTGGCATTCTATGCATTTGGCTAAGTACTCAGCTATGTATTTCTTCAATCCAGGCCAATGGAAATGTTTCCTAGTGGCTGTGATCATCTTTTGGTATCCTGGATGACCAATATATGGTCTTTTATGTAGTTCATCCATTATGAACCTCTTCAAGTCATCACAATCTGGAATATACAATCTATTTCTGTAAGTTAGCAAACCTCCATCTATCATTTGCTATCCTTCATACTTTATTCTTTTGGGTTCTTGCTCTAGGTACGAGGTCACGGTCTAGAAGAATGTGTCTGTTTCTTGTGCATTCCTGACTCTTTCTTTGAAATTCATCTTGCAGGTGCTTACCGCTGCCATGTGAATTGTTTTCAAACTTCTTCTAAGGGCATCGACCACTTTGTTTTCCTTTCCTTTAACATGTTTGATTTCAAAATCAAACTCATTAAGGAGGGCCATCCACCTAGCTTGTCTGGCACTGAACTTCGGTTGGTCAAACAGATATTGCAATCCACAGTGGTCTGTCATAAGAAAAAATTTCCCTTCAAGGAGGTAATGCCTCCACATTTTTAAGGCATGCACTATGGCAGCCAGTTCTAGATCATGGGTCACATAGTTGACTTCGTGCTCATTCAATTTTTTGGATTCATAGAAGACTACACTTCCTCCTTGCATAAGGACTCCTCTGAGCCCTTCCTTGCAGGCATCTCTGCACATGAGGAAGTCATCTTCGAGATTGACGATCTTCAACATGGGTGCATGGGTCAGTAGATGTTTTAGGGATTGAAATATTTCTTCACATTCTTGTGTCCACGTGAATTTAGCTCCTTTCTTCTGGAGGGAAGTAATTGGACAACCAATATTGGAGAATCCTTTTATAGATCTCCTATAGTATCCTGCTAAGCCTATAAAGGATCTGATATTTGAAATGTCCTTTGGGGTAGGCCACTCCATGATAGACCTGGTCTTGTCAGGGCCTACTGCTACTCCTTCTTCATATATGACATGACCCAAGTAATGTATTTGCTTCTGGAAAAATCCGCACTTGCTAAATTTGGCATAGAGCTAATGTTCTATTAACACTTGAAGAACAAGTCTAAGATGTTCCTAATGTTCCTCTCTATTCTTGAAGTAAATTAATATATCGTCAATAAAAACCAGTACAAATTTGTCTAGGATTTTGTTGAGCACATTGTTCATCAAGCACATAAAAGTGGCAAGGGCATTGGTTAATCCAAATGGTACTACCAAAAAATCATAGTGACCATATCTCATCCTGAAGGTAGTTTTGTGGATGTCTTCACCCTTGATTCAGACTTGATGGTATCCAAATGTCAGGTCAATCTTTGAGAAGATGGAAGCACCTCCCAAATGATCAAACAGGTCATTGATCCTGGGTAAGGGGTACTTGTTCTTTATGGTTACCTTATTTAGTTGTCTATAATCTATGCATAGTCAGAGGGTACCATATTTCTTCTTTACAAATAGAATTGGTTCTCCCCATGGAGACATGCTGGGCCGGATATAGCCTTTGTACATCATTTATTTTAGTTGTAATTTAAGCTCAACTAGCTCAGGCGTGCTCATCCTGTAGGGTTTCCTAGACACTGGCACCGCTAATGGTGCAAGTTTTATCGAGAAGTCAATGTCCCTTCTTGGAGGTAGACCCGGTACCTCTTCCGAAAATACATCTCTATATTCTCTTAGTGTGGGGTGGTCTTCGAGGCTTCATTTATCATCTTCAACTGATTCCAACACTTGTATCACATAAAGTAGACATCCCTTTCTACAATACTTTCTCATTTGAAGGGTTGATATTCGTCTCACCGAGATAGGTTTTTGGATCCCTCGAAGGGTTATCCTTCTTCCTTCTTCACCCACACATTCTAAGGTTTTATGGTAACAGTCCAGTCTAGCTTTATATGTGGCTAGCCTGTCCATTCCAATCAACAGGTCATATGATCCTAGGGGTAGTATGTTAAGGGTTTCTTGGGTGGGGAATTCACCCATAGTGAATTGGCAAGATGGTATGACCTCCGCTACCTTTCTTTTAGTGCCAGTGGCTAACTATACCAACCATGGCTTGGCGTGTTTATGTGGTTGTAATTTACACTTATCAACAGCCTTAGGGGCTATATAACTCAAATTTGAACTAGTGTCAATTAGAATAGACACTAGATGGTTGATGATCATACCTTCCATCTCCACCACTGAAGCTTAGTGGTCAGATTGTTTATTATCCAAGGCTGCATAGATTTGCGGCACACTCCTAGCCACATAATTGATGGTGGTAGCTTCTTGAACATTGTAAATTATTTGACTGTTCTATTGTCGGTGCAGGCAGTCCCTCAGTAGATGTTCTTCTCCACAACCCCAACATTTCAAGGGTTCTCTCTTTGGGTTATCAATCTTTCCTGGGGTAGATCCATAAGGTTTATTTCTTCTCTGGGAGGGGAAATTCTACTGATGTACACTTCGGGTTAGGAAGCTCATCCTTGAGTCCTTTTTATAGTTTTTAAATCTTGGGGATTTAAACCCCTTTTTCTGGAATCCCAAACTATTCTTCTCCTTCTAGCCTTCGCGGGGTTCTGTATGATGCCCCAGTTGTTCATAACAATATCTTGCCTTTCAGATAGTATCTTCTAGGGTCTTTGGCTTGTCAAACTCAATCTTGTTCTGATAGTCTTTAGGTAGTCAACTGATGAATTGTTGCACCTTTTCCTTTTCTACTTTTATATAGGGTACATACCTCAACAATTTGAGGAATCTACTGACATATTCCTCTATGGTGCATTGCCCCATCTTGAGTTCATAGAATTATTTAGTCTTTTTGTCAAAATATTTTTCCGACAGATACTTCTTCCTAAAGTATTTTTCAAACCGTTTCCATGATAGGTCTCCTTTGTGAATCCCATTTACATTCTTAAGGTCTTCCCACCAAATGGAAGCCTTCTCGTTCAAGTTGAAAGTGGCTACTCAGGCCTTCAAATTTTCTGAGAAGTCATGGACTCTGAAATACTTCTTTAGTCCAAGCAGCCAGGCCTCCACTTCCTCCCCTTTCTTTATTTCACCATCGAAAGAGGGTGGTTTGGCCATCTTGAATTTGAAGGTGGTTTGTCCTTCTTGAATTCTTCGAGATTATGACATTTGGAATGCTTTCGCTTCTTACGTTTCCTTCAGGAATAAGAACTAGTTCTGCTACTAGAAGATCCCTCAGAGTCACCAGTTTCCTTTCCAGAGGAATCATCCGACGCTTGTCCCTTATCTCTAGGGTGAACCTTTCTCGAGGTGCTCCTCCCAGTGTGGCCACTTAAAGGGACACGTTTCCTTATCCCAGGTGGGCTTCGACTTCTGTTTGTCTGTCATTGGTCTGCGTGACTGGTGTCAGGTCCATGCTGCAATTGTCTTTGTATGTCGGATAAGCTTTGCAGCAAGACTGCATTAATTTTCATTTGCTTCTCTTGCTCTTTTATCAACCTCTCATTGTCGGCCTTGCAACTCTATAGTTCGACCATGAGGCTTCTCACAGTCTCAGCTAGATTGGGAGGGGTTTCTACCTCTCTCCTTTCGTCAGACTCTTCGTCTCTCTTGTGGGAGCCATCCCCCACTTCGTGGTGCATCACCATTCCATGCGTCTGCAGTTTCCCATAGTTGATTGTTTGCTTGTTGTGCAAGAAAAAACTTATTGTTAGTCAACATTATATTCATTCACAATCCACGCATTATTCATATTTTTCAAATGCATACACACAATAGGAATTTTCATTCTTAACTTCAGCTTTTGATAAGGGAGGTTAGGATCGAGAGTTACTCCTTTTAAGATTACTCAAAATGGAGTTTCGGCGCAACTTGTCCATGAGCCCAAGCAGGCCAAGTGTTGTAACTATGATTTGATACCAATTTGTCACACACCCACTATGGCAACCTAGATTTTTCATCTTTTTCTTTGAGGAACAGAATCCCTGAGACTTCTATGGGGCCTAGCGTAGACCCTCCCTTTCCTTATCCTCCTCCATGTGACCACAACCTGGCCTTAGCACAAGAACCTTTCGCAACTCGCGAGTTGGGAGTCAAGAATATCGACTCCCCTTTCTCCAAACACATATACCGGAGATATTGTTCGGGTATGGCTCCATCCTCACTAGCGCCTGCTACATGTAATCGTAGGCTAGGCCAAACACTATCACCACTCGCAACTTCGCTAGTTGAGGTGTTGAGACATCGTGTTCCTCCATTGCGAATCCCCGAGATGCGAGAGGTCAATGTCACGTGGACTTTGCCAAAGCGATGCGTACACGCCACTTGTCTTCTCAACTGTACTCTGCTCACGAGTTTTGTTGCCACCACCTATCATACGAAACCTCGATTCTCGACATTTCACGGCATTAGAGATCAAGGTGCAACTTCTTCATCCTGTGAAACCCCAACCCACGATAAGTCAACAGTGGGTTTACGCTTTCCGAGGTGGAAAGTGTCCACCACTAGTCACCCAGTTCCTAGGCTAAATACTAGTGCTACTCACATCTCGTGACTTTGCGAGTTGGATTTTTGAGCCCTCATGATCCTCCTTCACAAGTCCCCGAGATACGATAAGTCAACAACGGGTTGAATCCTTCCCAGGCAACATTTTTCCATCACTTGTCACCCGTTCCCACCTTTCTCTAGGCACTTGTTGTTATGCCACATATCAGCCACATAGACACCACCTAATGGATCTTCCACGTGTTCATATGAGCCCTCGGTGCTCGACACTTCATGACTTCTACCATCAAAAAGAAACTCCCTCAAGTTTCGAACCCCCAATAGGAGATAACCACAAAAGTTCTCATCCCACGGTTCTCTCGTGACCTAGATCCAACGACCATGATCACATCGCAATCTCACAAATCGTGCGTTTGTGCAGTCCTACCCTTGACCACCCCAAGTCACGAGTCAACGAAATGCTACTCTCCTGCCTATACAAACGCTAAGATCAATGGTCATTAGGGCTCCGTTAGATCCTTGGATCTACGGTCCTAGATCCCATCGCTACCTACGAAGGATGAAAGGGGTGAGGTGTTAACACCTATGATCCTTCTCTATATCCATCGGTCTTGACAGATCTGGGGTATTCCCGAAAGGATTCTGACTGTTCGTCTACCAAATGATAGGGTATTCTCTTTTTCTATAATTGGGCTCGCTATCCCTTTTGAGCTTTATTCATGAAATTTAACTTCTCAGGGCTTCAAACTCCCACAACTTCGAGACCTTAGAGAGCTACCCTTCCTTGCATAAGGTTTCCAGACCTGAATCGCATGAACCTTCAGATGGTTCCAAGTTTTATGGGGTAATCCCCAGGGAAAAGTACTTTCGAGGAGCCTTCCCGAAACATTACGAGAGTTAAGAAAACAAGACAATTCTAAGTGGAGCAAACTCATGCCCCAAACTTAATTCTTTTTACAGAAACTAACTATGGCATGTAAACATACACAAGCATCCATTATTTCCAGTTTAAAACACCAAGCAATCATTCTGCATAGAAATTATTATGGGCATATAAACATAAGAATGTATTCATGATATCCAGTTTGAAATACAAGGTATAAAACACTTATCAGATCATCCGGGCGTGATGCAACTGCTGAGAGGGGTGCTCGTTTCCACCCAACCATAGGCTCAGTGACTCCAAACGGATTTACCACTAGCCACCCCTGAGCTAGACCACGATGCTTTTGAGGTTCAGTCTCCTACCTCCATCTCAATGGAAGTCAAGGAAGAAGGTTACTCTCCTTCTCCTGATACAGGAAAATAATCCAGGACAAAGGTTACTCTCCTTCTCCTCATATTCAGATATCCTTGCGTTTCTATGGTTTTTGTTGGACAACTGAGAGGGGGGGGTGAATCAGTTGTTACCATGCTTAAACAATTATGCTTCTTTTAAAATGTTTACAAGGCACTCATTGATGATCACAATAATGCAATGAAATAAACAAAGGCACATTCAACATTAGTCACATATATGAGAAAGACAGAGACAGATAGTTCCCGAGGAAACCCATACAGGGTAAAAACCTCCTTTTCTTTATATGATAAGTATTATCTACATTCTTTACATTATTATACATATGAGCACCAACTTATTGTGAGGCTACAACCTCTGTTTTTGCAAGATGCAACTTGCTGAGAGCACCGACTCTCTGTTTTCTCTAGCACCCACTAGAAGGAAGCACCAACCCCCTGGTTTCTCTAGTACCAACTAGAAGGAAGCACCAACTCCCTGGTTTCTCTAGCACCAACTAGAAGGAAGCACCAACTCCCTGTGTTCAAGCACCCACTTGAACCTTTGAGGACACCAGTCCTCCCTAGCACCTCCCAAGCACCTTGATTAATAAATTCTTTGTTACTGAAACTCTACAGCGATATAAAATAATTCAATGGCTTACCAGCCCTGTTGTTGTTCTGTTACGCTACTCTGCCCTATCTGCATCAGTGCCTTCTGCATGCCACTTGCACTTTCTGTTCTTCTCCCCTTTATACTCTCTGCACCATATCCCTTTGATGCAACCTTCCTCTACCATGCATCTCTATGCCTGCGCTCTACCTCCTTGCTCACACTTGAATCCTCCACCATGACAACAACCCCCATCTCTTTTTTGTTCATCATTCTTATAGTACCTGTGCTCCTTGTGCATGCAATATTTGCAATTCCTCTGCATGCACACTCCACACCAAATTCCTTCGTAACTTGAGTGCTATGTCTGATCATCATCGTGACTCTTCAGCTTCTCTGGTCGTTTTCCACCATGCGTCCAACATCACTGGGTGTTCTGATGAGATTTATCAACCTCTATGGAAGTTGAGACTCCTCGTCTTCTTTGTCATAGTCGAGCTTATGCCTTCCTAAGTTTGGGGCGCAAATGCACCTTTTGGATATGCAGCGAGAAAATTTGAACGACCAGAATTTGTGCTCCCAGATCTATGATCGGGATTGGATTCCGGAGCCCCCCTGTCATTCTACCTTTAAGAAGAGGGGGGGGGGTCTGGAATTGGGTGCGCATCTCTTGAGTGGCCAGGATTAGAGTGCCTAGATCAACGATGCTCAAGCAATTTCGGACCCCCCTTGCATTTCTTCCTTTAATACGAGGGGGGGGGGTTCCGGAATGGTGGGGTATTGATGAAGGACCCCACTCCTGTCATGTCACCTTTTGTATTGTTCTCCACCTGACCGTGCGACAAGGATTGTTCCCTTTATCCCCTCCTCATCCTTCTACATCTGTCCATCTACCGATTTTTGAAACTTCGAAGTGGTGTAAATCTGCTGACATCACACGTGGATTGACTCGTGTTGAATACTGCCACGTGTCACTCTGATTCACGACTTACATGTGCCTAAAATGTTGAATCAGTCTGACACTTGTCATTACCTAGTTGTGCCACGTGTTCCTAGATGACGTGGTATGCTGACATGAGTCGGATCGATGTTCCATATCACATCTTGATCTAACGGTTCAGATTCAGTCGGGATTTCACACATCACGATTTCGACACTCTTGATGTTCAGTGTTTTTGTCACTTCAAAGTCTTGATCCACGAAACTTTGTAATGGAGTTGTATCAACGGTATAGATCACATCTTGATCTGACGGCTACGATTAAATTGCAAAATCACATATCGTGATTTTAGGATTCCTGTGGTTATTGTTCTTTGACATCTTCAACTCTTGATCCGCGAAACTACGAAATGGATTGAGATCAACGGTCCAGATTAGACCTTGATTCAATGGCTGCGATTAAATCACGATTTCACAATTCCTGTTGCATTGTTTCTTTTCCCTCTCCATGTCATGATTCGTGAAACTCCAATATGTAGTTGGATCAATGGTCCAGATATGATCTTGGTTCAACGGCTGCGATTAAGTCACGATTTTGCATATCGTGAAATCAAGATTTCTGTGGATGATATTACTTGACATCTCCAACTCTCGATCCCAAAAACTCCGACATGAACTGGAATCAACAGTCCAGATTCAACCTTAATCTGATGGCTGAGATTAAATCGCGATTTCAGATATCGCGATTTCGAGAGGTTAGGGAACATCGTTCCTTTGACTCTCTAGTCAGCGAACTGACGATCTATCCCAACGTGTCCTGCCTATAGATGGACGGTCCTCCTTCTTTTGGGATTTTGTGAGCCCTCTACTCCTTGCACTTTAAAGAATGTGCAGGTTCTCCTCGATTGAACGGTCGTCAGACCCTACACTTAGATCTAACGCCCGAGATCTATCCTCCATATCTGCGTGCTCCTCTTGTCTACATTGAGATCTAACGGTCATCGAGAATTCGGGATGGGATCCAACGATCACTGATGCTTCTCCTCCAATCTTACACATCCTCTTTACTTGGAAGAATTTCTAAGTGTCAAAGGCCTCGACCTTTGATCTGCCTATGATCCTAAGTACGCTATCTCCCTTGAGTTTTAGCCATGAGTTAACCTCATCCCTGGTGCACACCTACGCACAACATTCGAATCTGCGCTAACTCCTCCTAAGCTTATGTTGTTCCTGTTTTTCCATCGATGCACACTCTGATCCTGCCATCAATGACAAGTGCATACTGCCTCTAAAGCATGCCAACCATCCTCTACAGTGTCTTCCCAAACTGCTTCTGATGCCCATCTATTACATTCTTCCTGCAGTGTCTTCCCAGACTACTTCTAATGCCCGTCTGTTACATTCTTCCTATACTCATGCCATATTCACTGTTGTACTTTCCATCAATGAAAAGCATACGCTACCTGTTAAACATTTGCCAACAGTCTCCCCCTTTGGAATTGTTGGCAACTAAGGCACCCGAATTCTTTTCTCCCCCTTTGACATCAATGTCAAAGAGGAGACATGTTGCCCCTGAACTATTGTAGTAATTTTAGGAGGCATTAGATATTCAACCAGTACACAACTCTCCTTAACAAGATGGACTCTTTTAGGTGTGAAATGAAATGACACCCAACTTCTATTTGAGATATTCAAACTGTGTCTTGGCTAGGGGTTTAGTAAAGATGTCTGCAATTTGTTCTGTAGTGGGAATGTAATGGACCTGAACAATCTGATTGGTGACCTTCGAAAATGATATTTTATGGGAATATGTTTTGTCTTGGAGTGGAAGATAGGATTTTTAGACACACTGATGGCACTAGTGTTATCACAAAGAATTGGGATCAGTGCAGTGTATTTTACCTCTAAGTTTGCAAGTGTCTGAATCATCCATAATACCTGTGTGCAACAGGTAGCAGTAGCAACGTACTCTACCTCTATGGTTGATAAAGAAATGGAACCTTGCTTTTTACTAATCCAAGCTACTAAGTAGTCACCCAAGAAGAATGCTCCTCCACTGGTGCTTTTTCTCTCATCAACACAGTTTGCCCAATCTACATCTGAATAAGCAGTCAACTGAAGACTTTGATTTCTGGGATACCACGGACCATAAGTCATTGTTTCTTTTAAGTACCTGAATATCCTTTTGACAGCTTGCAAATGACTCTGTTTAGGTGCAGCCTGATATCTTCCTACCATT
>ML813215.1:3892-16351 GCA_009831015.1 Picea engelmannii
TTCCCGCCAAAAAAAACCATTTTGCCCAAGTTTACCATTTTTTGCCTAATTTACCATGTCTTCTTCCGACGGAGATCCTGAGAAAACGGAGATGAATTTTAAAAATCCGAGAGAGGTTTTTTCTCAACACAGACTGAGGAACAAAACCATCTTTCAGTTTTTGCAACGGGGTTACGAGCAGAGAGAGCCGAAGGCATCTTCGAGGTCTATTTTTCCAGTTTTTCCATTTTCAGTTTCAGTCCCGATTTTACAGGAGCTGCCACGGCCAGCTGGAGATGAATTTTGCGAAACCGAGAGAGGTTTCTGTCCGAAACATGTCCATCTACAATAACCTCTTTCAGTTTTCTCCCAGGTGTCATCATTGAGGATAAAATCATGTCTGAGTGGACCCTTGTTTCGCCGAAAAATGGTCCATTTCTCATAACAGAAAACTCCGAATTTGGTGGGAGTGGTGGCTATTCTTGGCCGAGGCGGTTGAACCGATTCTCGGAACTTGGTTGGGATGATATGTCTTATTTAAGGAGATGATTTTAAGGTAATAGGGTTGGATCTTCACGCCCTGGAGGATACCGAGCTGTAACATTTTTGAATAAATCTGCCATTAATTAAAGAGGCACTTTACAGGATTCCTGCGCATGTTTACTGGTGATGTGATTTCTCAGTAAATGTTTTCTGGCTCTGTAACCACTGTGTTTTCTGAATCTAATCTGTACGAATAGTGTTATGTTGCAGGATTTATCCCTGATACCTTGTTTCCGATTCTACAGATTTTAATGTTCATCTTCTAAATATCTTCAACTAAGAGATTCTTAAGTGCTTGTTAGTTGGAGTTGTTTCCCTTATATTTTCCTCTGATCATCATTTAAATTATTAAAGATCCAGTGAGTGTGTTATCTTGCCTTGTGAAGGATTTCTTCAGCATTTCTGGTTGCGTCTCAGATTTTATTAATTTCAGACCCCATAGCCCAATGGATCTGTGAATTGTCTCAACCCACTTTAAAAACCCTTTTCACAACAAAACCCTTGTTCTTCATAACTAGCCTAACATTTATGAAAACAAAGCTATATCAGATAGAGAGATCCCTCTCTGAGTCTTGGAGGGCTAGATCCAAGACTCGAAGTGGTTCTGATGTTGCCTTTGTGATTGCCTTTCAGCCTTGGGCAAATTACATAGTGATAACATAATGGCGACTCCACTGGGGAACTTTTCCTTGTAATACACTTCAAGCTCCAGCTCTGATCACTGATGGTGGACAGTGACCAGACACAAGAAGGCTGAGATCATTCACCTGGCGACTCCAAATAGCTCCAGACAGTGCCAACTCAAAGACTCCACTGGAGGAAGAACCTGAAGCATGACCAAGCAGCCTAGAAAGACTAGGTATTCAAGTTCAAATTGCATTCAAGACATATTTGGTTTCATCTGCAATCATGTCTTGTCTTTTTCTAAGCCTGATCAAAAGTATATTGTTGAAGAGTATTTTGACCATCAGTCAATTGATGAGTCTCAAGAGATCGTATCTCCAATTGCAGAATATGTACAGTCTCACACTCCTGTGCATATCTCAGATGCACCTGTAGAAACCCTAGTGAGACATAAGCCTCCTGCTTTGTCTCCTGCTCCTGCTAAACCTCTGGAGGTTTGTAAGCCCCTTGCTTCATCTCCTGTGCTTGCAAAAGTCCCAGATCGATACAAGCCTCTAGATTTGCCTCCCATTCTCCATGACCTCCCTGTCAATTACATCAATAATCTGCCTAGGTTTGATGGAGAAAATGAGAAGATCACTGCTGAAAAGCATATTCAAAACCTTGAAGATTTCCTTGACCTGTATGAGGTGGAAGATGATGATGTCTACATCAGAATGTTTGCCTTGTCTCTGGGAGGTAAAGTCAAAGATTGGTTTAAGAACCTTCCTGCTGCAAGCATCAGAAATTTTCAGCAGTTCATGCAAGTTTTCTTAGATAGGTGGGTGGTCAGGGTAAATGTTTTCCTTATCCTAGAAGAGTATGAGCACTTGAAAAGAAAGCCAGGGGAAACAATACAACAGTTTTCAGCCAGATTCAATCAGGCATATCATGCAATACCTGCTGATATAAGGCCACTCCTAGGATCTGCCCACTTGCATTACCCAGATGCATTCGATCCTGAGATGACATTTCAGTTAAGAGAAAGGAATACTGCAAGCCTTGAAGAAATGCAGCGAATTGCCGTTGATGTGGAGACCAACTTGCTGATCAAGAGGTCACAGTTGAAGGATAAAGAAATGGAGCAGCTGAAGTCATCAGAAGATAAACTGGAGATTTTGGTCAGTACCATTGAGGAGATGATGCAAAATATCAACAGGAATGATGAGCTTGCTGTCCAAAGACATCATGGTCCCTTGATTTTAGAGAAAGAAAGTGTCACATTTCCCAATCATGTTGCTGCACACCCTTGGTACCATGGTTTGAATAATGATTCGTTGATGTATTCAATTCACGACACAGTCAGAGATGAAGCTCCATCTCAACTCGTAGAGGAACAACTTGCTGATATGGTGTGCATGTTTGACAACATTTCTTACTTGGATTGTCCACCCAAGTGGGATCAGTATAATGACGATCCTGAAGCTGAAACAGAAGTTGTTTGTTCAGAGAAACCAGCAGCACGTCATTGGTAGGAAGGAGACCATTTACAGTTCAGATGTGACAATCAGCCCGTACATAATAGTCATGACAGCAATGAGGAATGTGCAGAAAATGTCAGAGTAAGTGAAGACACTTTGTCCTTATGTTGTTCATCTTTTCAATTTCAGAAAAGAAACTCTAGGCCAGTTGTAAATAGTGAAGACAAAAATTCCTCTGACCAATCAATTGATGATGTCATTAAGGATATGGAGGCTGTTCTAAACCCAGAATCACAGCAGTTGCCCTCCTTCAATTTTCAAATTCTTGATGATAATTTAGAGCCTGAGACAAATTTTGAGTTAATCCAAAAGACCTCTGTACCATTGTGCTTTAAATCATTTCAAGTTTTGAAGGAGACTCTTGGATAAGTGTTGAAGGATGAATACATAAACAAGCAGGAAATTTCATTTGAGTCAATGCAGTAGTCTTGTTAGTCCTTTCAGGATCCAATAGCTGATCAGTTGGATGGCCTGTGTGGCCAAAATCACTCTTCATTCACCAGTCATGAGACAAAATGCTGTTACGACATTGACATGATCAAGCAGTCAGTCACAGGGGTGTGTCCAGTAAAGGCATCATTCCATGAACCATCAGAGCATCCACAGTTGTATGAGGAAGTATTGAAAGACACAAAATGTACAGGGGAAAAATCGAGTTTTGATGATGAGTATGTTTACAATTTTAAGGCTGAAGCTGTAGATGCATGGTTTGATTTTGGGAATGCCACTGATCTACTGGTCATAAAAGATGTAGGAATGCATATTATGCATCTTGCTTTCATCGATCCTATAGCAGATTACATGGAGAGTTATGCTAGCTCAAGTTGTCGAACCTGTTTACTTTATAACGACCAAATATGTCATCAACTGCCAGTGCATATTTCAGCCTTAATTTTCGTCAAGCATGATGAGGAAGCCCAATCATGGGATCAACTGCTGAGTTGGCTCCATTGGCACTTTTTCATTACCTGATTGAAGCAGTAACCGTTAGATTAGGGTAGATAGGATGCCAATAAGCTCATCAGGATGAGCACTTTCTTTTTGTCTCTTCACAGTTTATTTTCAGTTTACAGTTCGGGGGCAGCCTAATGATCAGCTGGTCAGCGAAATTTAGAGTTCATGGATTCTAAACACCTCTTTCAGAGCTATTTTCCCCATGTGGAGCCACCTATTATCACCCCATAAATTATGGGAATCAGTCTTCTGACTAATATTTATCTTTTCAGGCATATGTTTTCCCTCACGTCGCTGGGTGAAGGCAGCGAAAAGCGCCCAACACTGACCAAGTATACAATAAGTACCTGCGCGCGAAGTTCAAAGCAAGTTTGGGTGCATTTGGTTGAAAGGCGAAAAGTTTTGATTCTCATGGTCAAAGGTAAATACTAGGTTTATTATGCCTAAGTTGGGTTGATTATCTACGTTTGTTGAATTTTCGTTAAAAAAGAACACTTTGGCTCCTCGGCCTTTGCTCATGTGCCTAGTTTTGTAAAAAATTATATTAGTTTTTTACTAATATAACTTTTAGTAAAAAATGTTGGCCTAGGGCCAACTTCCTAACGCTCGACACCAAGGGACTCGACACCAAGGGTTATGCACCATTCCATGCACCAATAGCAGACAAGCAGCGCCAACACCAAACCCCAAGCCTCGGGCTCGGACTCGGGCTCACTTCATCGATACAGAATGTATCTGCTGGCATATATAAATGCCAAATGGTGAGTCTACCACATGCATGTGGGATATCACCCGCAGAGAATAAAAAACATATAAAACACAGTTTTTTAAACCATGCGCCAGGCGTTGAATCAATCTAAAGGGGTCGAACATGAGGGAGCACGCAGGCAAAGAGGGTCATGAGATGTCAAGGGATGCCATCGGGCCACAGCCGGTAAACTCTGAAATCGTTCATGTGCATACGGAGGTTTGGCGCCCAACAGAGATGAAACTCCACACGCAGACATTCTCCAGTCACAGCAGAAGAAGAAATGCCGAGGCTGAAAGTTGGGGTTTCATTCCCATTCATTGTTTCTTTTCTCGATTGGTGGACGCGCATAGAAGTAAACGCTCTCCAGGACTCTCCTCGTTGCTGTGTTTGGAGCTGTTTGCCATGTTATCTCAACGTCCCTACTTGGTATTACTGCATGTACTATGGCAACTTCCATTACCAGGGAGGAAACAATACACCCAATTGCGTCTCCGTTTCTAATAGTTCTTGGTGCTTGTTTTGTTCCACCGTTTATCATTGGAAAAGGAGGTCACAGGCATTCCCACAACCACCAGACCTGATAAAGAGGGCATGAATCGACAACCTTCAGCTTCAGATTGTATGAGAAAGGTTGCTCGCCATGAATTTTGTGATGATGCTCGTTGCTATTGGCATCAACATCGGCGGACGTGTGGTAGGGATATTTCCCATGGATACTCCTGTTATTATTGTTGACGAGGATAATGATACAGAACCTGATGGTGACGATGAAAACATAGAAAGTGATTCTAATTCCAATGAAAAAACAAGTCTCCTTATCCAAGCAAACTGTGGTTCAGAGACCAAATGCTTGACCACCGAGTTCCCTATCTATAGTGCTTCCTGGCGACGATGATGATTGTCAAGTTGCGTGTGAACCTCTAGCCAGTGCTGATGAAGCCTCCAAGAAGCAGCCAGAGGGTGAACTTTGCAATATATATCAGGAGGAATACAAAGATAATGAAGAATAGGGTATTCTAGCCTGTGGCCATAAACACCATTCAGATTGCATCAGAAAACGATTATTACAGAAAAATCTACGCCCCATTTGCAAGAAAACAACTTTGAATGTATAAAGCCCGTAAGGAAATGCAAGCACAGATTGAAATACATAATCCCTTGGAAGGCAGAATGACACAAAGCTCAGGCCACCTGTTGATGAAGGACTTACGAATATTCTTGTTGGATTTGGGTTTTAAGCAGATGTTGCTCAAAAGGGCATTAAGAGCCACAGGTGGTATTATTGAGAGAGTAGCTGAGCGGATTTTTCCTCAACCATAAGATTCGATTGGCATGGACTTCGGTGCCAGTTCTAACAAGGATCCTAACACATCTGATCAGGCATTACCAGATGAAGAAAGTTGCCTGTTGATAACATGTCAACAACAACCAATACACTAGGTGAACCTAGACCAGATTTGGCCAACGAAAGCTTTCTAGACAGGGTGCCATTGACCGTTTGAGATACGCGGATGGCCATTTGATTTCATGACTGACAGGTGGAAGGGTTCTCAAATTTAAAACTCACATTAAACAAAGTCAACCTCCCACTCCCCCTCACGTCATCCCCCCCTCATTATCCACTACCCACTCCCCCTACGTCATCTCCACTATACCCCCGTGCATTTTCCACACACGCGCCCCCATCCCCCATACATTAATTTAAACCAACGCATCNAAATCATAAATAAAACTCATTCGATTTTGAACGCCTCAGATCGAGTCTCCAAAATCTACGACCTACATCGAATTATGGACCCCCCCGGGCATTCTACGTTTAACAAGGGGGGGGGGGGTCCGGAATTTTTTCCCGCCAAAAAAAACCATTTTGCCCAAGTTTACCATTTTTTGCCTAATTTACCATGTCTTCTTCCGACGGAGATCCTGAGCAAACAGAGATGAATTTTCAAAATCCGAGAGAGGTTTTTTCTCAAAACGGACTAAGGAACAAAAACCTCTTTCAGTTTTTACAACGGGGTCACGAGCAGAGAGAGACGAAGGCATCTCCGAGGTCTATTTTTCCAGTTTTTCCATTTTCAGTTTCAGTCCCGATTTTGCAGAAGCTGCCACGGCCAGCTGGAGATGAATTTTGCGAAACCGAGAGAGGTTTCTGTCTGAAACATGTCCATATACAATAAACTCTTTCATTTTTTTCCCAGGTGTCATAATTGAGGATAAAATCACGTCCGAGAGGACACCTGTTTCGCCGAAAAATGGTCCATTTCTCATAACAAAAAACTCTGAATTTGGTGGGAGTGGTGGCTATTCTTGGCCGAGGCGGTTGAACCGATTCTCGGAACTTGGTTGGGATGATATGTATTATTTAAGGAGATGATTTTAAGGTAATAGGGTTGGATCTTCACGCCCTGGAGGCTACCGAGCTGTAACATTTTTGAATAAATCTGCCATTAATTAAAGAGGCACTTTACAGGATTCCTGCGCATGCTTACTGGTGATGTGATTTCTCAGTAAATGTTTTCTGGCTCTGTAACCACTGTGTTTTCCGAATCTAATCTGTACAAATAGCGTTATGTTGCAGGATTTATCCCTGATACCCTGTTTCCGATTCTACAGATTTTAATGTTCATCTTCTAAATATCTTCAACTAAGAGATTCTTAAGTGCTTGTTAGTTGGAGTTGTTTCCCTTATCTTTTCCTCTGATCATCATTTAAATTATTAAAGATCCAGTGAGTGTGTTATCTCGCCTTGTGAAGGATTTCTTCAGCATTTCTGGTTGCGTCTCAGATTTTATTAATTTCAGACCCCATAGCCCAATGGATGTGTGAACTGTCTCAACCCACTTTAAGAACCCTTTTCACAACAAAACCCTTGTTCTTCATAACTAGCCTAACATTTCTGCAAACAAAGCTATATCAGACAGAGAGATCCCTCTCTGAGTCTTGGAGGGCTAGATCCAAGACTCGAAGTGGTTCTGATGTTGCCTCTGTGATTGCCTTTCAGCCTTGGGCAAATTACAGAGTGATAACACAACCCAAAACTTAAACTCCTCTTTCACAATACATACATAGAAAAGGACTACTAACCTTGTTACCGATGTTTGATGTAGATCCTCCGTTGCGTTATGACCACTTGCTTGCATTGCTCCTTCCACAGATGACTTGCAATCAAGACATATAAAAACTATGCGTGCATGCTACTTCTCTACTAAAGGGTTAGAAATTAAGCATAAATTAACCAAACCATAGATAACTCATGCATTGGGATGGGAAACGTATTCTTTTATTACTTTAAAAATGAATCAACTTACAATCAAAGTTGAGATCGGCCACCGCTCCTTGATCCTGATCCTGGGCTCCTCTTCTTCTGTCCTCCAACTGGTTTGCGTTAAATATCCTTTGGCATGAGGAAAGGCTAAAGGGTTGGGACAATGGATTACGTAAATGGGCAGAGTTTCTTCGCTATATTTTTTCCTTCTCCAAATGGTACCCCTACCCCTTCTTTTATAGGCTAGAAGGAGCTAGGGTTTTGGACGAACCCTCGGCCATGCATGGACGAGAGTTTCAGTTAACTGACCCATAGCTTTTTGTTTCTTCGACAACTTTCCTTTTTTCGTGCTTTGTTAGGTACACACGGGCTGTAGTGAGCCAACCAACGTGCACACGTGTGCAGTAATGGGTTAGGGCACATGGGCCTTGACACAAAAGGATTTTCAAAGAGTTGTTCATCAGATGTTTTGGCAATGAAGGGATATGAGTTGGCCTGATGCCAGGTAAGCATGTGTGGTGCAATTTAGGGTTATAACAGATGCCCCCTAATGTGTGAGGTCAGAAGAGCATCTAATGGCCGAAATACATTACCAATATTTTACCAATCTTTTTTGATGTGCTGAATGAGTGAGCCCAAGGATCAGGAACCAGGAGGTGCCGTCTGCAAAATAACAAATGTCTCACCGAGGCGGACATACCCATGCTCGGGATAAAATAGAACCATGGCTACCAATCAAATACACTGTAGATCCATGTCAAATAAATATAAAGAGTAGCCGCGAATAATACACAGCGGAGCTACATCTCGAAATCAGAAAGATATACATATAGAGTACCCATCTTCCAGAAGCTGATTTGGCCCAATGGCTGTACTTCAGAGCTCGAGCAACAACTTCAAAATCTTCTAAAACTCAGGTAGGAGTGTAATATGAGTGTATGACTGCACTACCCAGAGGTCTTCTACAACGCGTCGGTGATGGACTTGATAATCTTGATGATCGAACTGTAGGCTTCAGTGATTTCGAACAAAGACTTGATTGGACGTTCAAGATGGCCGGGTATGCAGACAAGAGACATATTGCAAAGGGGCCGACTTAGGCTTAGTGACAAACTTCCCTTGGACAATATCATGACAAGTGACAAGACTCAGGTAGCATATATGTTAATCATAAGTCTACGAAGCAGGAGGCAACACAAACTCTTCGTATGTTTGGAAGAGTAACCAAACGGTGGAGGACACAACTCTATATAGCGAGAAAAGCTTCCTAAGGTCGTACTACATCCCATAGTTTGATAATAAAATGGACATATGTGCTTTATCTAAGGGCGAATCATTATGCTGCCAATAAAGAAAATACTTCTCCCATCCTCTTTTTGGGGTATATTTGATTTTTTTGTTCTTTTTGGTAATTTTTGAAAAAGAATAAAGGGATATTACGTTACAATGGAGGAACGAGTACTACAAACATACAAGATAGAGGCACAAGGACAAGACTGATGTTCTAGTAAAATGTTACTCAGGAAAAATCCTCCGGTGGCCAAAGGTGTTAAGACGCAGAAGAAAACTGTCACAAGGCTGATGGATAAGGTATGCAAATGCGGTTGATAGAACACACAATGGTAACGTCCTTCAATGTAAGTTTAACGAGCCCAGAGAAGGTAAGCTCGGTGGTTTTTCATATTTAGAGAGTCTGAAAAAACATAAAAGGAGACTTCGACGGCGTACCTTTTTCGACAATAGTCTAGTCGGTTCAAAAAAGGGATAAACTAGCACCAATTAGACGTCAATTCAAAACCATTTTAACGAGTGTGACAAGGACAAGATTACTCGGCTATTTTTTCACTTTTAAGGAGTCTGAAAAAAGCTTAACTATGGACTCCATCAGGAATATTCTTCTGGACCAATTTAACGAGTGCGAAAGAATAAGGTCACTCGACGATCTTTTCAATTTTAGGGAGTCTGAAAAGAGCTTAACTATGGACTCCGTGGGGGTTTCCTTTTCGTAAATTTAGTCCCTCAGGCCCGAAAAAAGAATAAAATTATACCTGAGAGTACTCTTCTAAAGAATGAGAATTCGATAGAGTATACCTTTGTTCGTACAATTGACCTTCCGGACCGAAAAAGGGGTAAACTACCACCGGACAGACGTGACTTCAAATTTCAATTTAATGAGCGTGAATGGTCACAAGATCGTTCGACAATCTTTTCATTTTTAGAGGGTCTGAAAAGGGCTTAAAAGGAGACCCGCTATTTTTTGGGAGTCCTGAGGGTAAGACAAAGAGTGAAAAATACTCATGCAAATGAGGCTCAAACTCATATTCAGGAAAGACTATACAGACTCCCGAGCCTACAGTGTTTTTAGAAACGACATGGACACCATAATGCAACTAGGACCTACCTAGGGCATCCATGTTCTGGTAAGCTCCACCACCAAGTTGCGACACTTCTAGAGCAGATATGATGGTTCTGTGTCACAACCGGATGGAATCGATCCTATAGTATAAGAAAAAGGCAACGAGATGCAAAAGTTGGGGTGGTATCCTAACCTATATGCTCAAGTTGATTTTTTTTATTTTTTTATGGACCGTCAATATTTTTTCGAAAGTCAAAAAACATTGTCCCAATACCTGATCAAATCCCTCCCATATAACTCCTAGATCACTCTAAATGGTTTTTGGTATAAAGAAACTGATAAGGGGGGCCAAAAAAGTGACAAAAAGAGGCCAAAAAGTCTATAAATAGAAGCTGGTAGCTCATTATCACCATTGTTGATTTGGAAATTGACTCTGGAGCCAAAAGACCCCCTTTGCCAAAGATAGTGATTCCGGGAGCTACAGTGGATGAAACGAACTTCTGCTTGGACCAAGTAAGTACAAACTCCCTTATCTAGCTATTCAATACTTCAATTTAGTCATTTAAGTTATTTTTTGGGTGGGCGTCGACCTTAAAAAGGTCGACCCTAGGTACACGCGGGCTGTCCAGATACAGCCCGCGTGTACACGCGTGCAGAGTAAATCCTGCATGCGTGTACACGCGATTGTCACCTATACAGCCCGCGTGTACCCCCCTTATTGATGGAAACACAAACTAGAAGAAGTATTGACCCTCCTTTACCCTGTTGTGTTGGCAGGATGTATGTTCAGTTGGGAGAAAGGGAGCACGAGGCAATCAATGAGTTGGTTGCTACAGATCCGAATGTTGTGGCCGTGTTAATGCAATGCGGTTTACTCAAATTCTTCCTATGTCCGTTTATGCACATGCAACCAAGGCTACTGAATGCCTTGATTGACTACTGGCATCATGATGCATAGGCGTTTATGCTAGAGGGGAAATCATTGTTGCCCACCACCAAGGACATTTACTTTCTGATTAGCCTCTCAAGGAGAGGGGAACCAGTCAACTTCCAGACTTTTCCTGCGGGCCGAGCAAGATCTCGGAGTTGATAGCTAAGTACTGTGAGGTTGGGACCAAACGTACGGGTTCCCAGGTACCCATTAGCAAGATTACCAACTTAGCACTACAAACTATCTTGTTACTTATTGGGCGGATTACCGGCTCAACCACCGTGCATTAGGCTTCGCGCGCACAAATGAACTGTGCTATCCAGTGCATGAATGCACAAATTTTTGATTGGAGTACCACACTGCTGGAGTGTATGAAGAGGCAATTGATAGATTACCGACAACGGACACAGAGGAACTTCGGGTTCGGGACTATCTTGTGTTCGTTCTTTTTTGAGAGAGTTTTGTGTTTTAGTCCTCGGGTTGTAGTACGAGGACATCTGGCCTCTTTCCCTGCAGTGTGGTGGAAGGACCATTGAGGCCTTCGATGACGACTTCTTTGCTTGGCTGTCACGATAGATCCCTGCTATCGAGGACTACCCATATGCGGGGATAGACTTCTCTAGAGATCCAAAGATACCCGTGCCTCCTAGTAAGGAGCGAGGGGAGATGGGTAAGTCTCCACCTTTGTAGTTTTTTGTTTGCAAATGTAATTTTTATGTCTTTTTTGTTATATATATCATTTTTTTGTATGCCAAAGTATTTGACGGATACGTTTGTTGTATGCAGATGTGGGACCCGTGCGACCTGCCGACTATGCACGGAACAAGCGTCGTCCACGGCCAGAGGCCGCGGCTGCCGCTGCTGGAGGAGCAGCAGTAGCAGGGAACCTTCCAGCCGGAGAGGGTCCTTAGACGAGTTGAGCGGAACTTTACTGCGCTCACTCGTACAATCCCGATGGCAGAGATAGAGGACCTGCCGCCATCCATGCAGCCTCATGTTGTGGGGGCACCTTGGACATGGGTCCGATTGTTTAGGCGTTTAGCCCATGCTGTTGGTGATTATAACAGGGCCCATAGGCCCTAAACAGATTTAGACTCTTTATGTGCCATGAGCACCTATTTGTATATATTTTTTGAGGGCATAAGCCCGGTGACTCGTTACTATTCCCATCTTTGAAGCACTTGCATCCATCTTTGTACTATGAGTATTTTATGATGTTTATATATGGTTTTTATCTTTTTTGTGTCTTATGGATTCTGTGTGCAAAAATGTATTTACAAGTTTATGTCCATGTTCTTTTTATATGTGGGCGAGATGCCAATCTAAAATCTGATTAGCTAGAGTATTTGTAATTTGATTTAATCTCCTAGGAACATAAAAATATGTAATATAATCAAAGTTGCATTCTAAGAGACGTACCCTAAGGAATCGTCAGTGTAAAGTTGAATCATGAACACGGTATATTCTGTTTAGCTGCGACACAACTAGTTGAGCATTGAGATAGACCCAGAGATGAGAGATACCCAATGACAAGGC
>ML813215.1:20955-37569 GCA_009831015.1 Picea engelmannii
TGAAGATCTTCCCAAGGTTTGTCCGGACTAGTCATTGCTTCGATTACTGCTTCGTCAGAAGGCAAGACTAAGTCTAACGAATTGATGTTAGCAAGAGAACCCTGAGCCCAAATAGGCTCTAGAAGTGGATCTAACTCTTGTGCAGGAGTCGGATCAGGGTTAGTTGAAGCTTGCTGGACTAAAGAGTATGCTACTTCAGCGGCCGACAAGGGCATGGACATGCCTGAGTGCCTTGTCTCATCCATCGTGGCTGATGGGGAAGGAAGAATCCAAGGATCCTCAAAGTAAGTCGTGCGAAACGATGAAACTTGGAAAATATCAACCTTATGGTGATTAGATATAAATTTGACGTCATCGTGAGGAGGTGGGTAATCGAAGGTACCCATCAAGGATGGGCACAAACCAACTCCTACGTTAACGATACCTGGTTGAGGATTATCAATCATGGGGACCGTGGATGCCCCCAAAGTTGGGTCAGGTCTAGAGAAGGACAATTGATCGATGGTCACTATCCGACCCTTGTGTGGAAACAACAAGACTCGGAAAACTATAGCAACCATAGCTTGCATAGCATAAGTCCAACTCCATCCTAACAAGAGGTTATAGTCGAGGGGAGCATTGACTACTTCCACTTCGACGCATACGGTTTTCCCTCCTAACTGCACAGGGAAAGAAGGAACGATGCAATGTGGTCGGAAAGAACGACCATCGAAAGTAGTGAGGAGAGTAGGTGAAGGAGACAAAGTGGGCTGGCCAATGGCCTTCCAACATGCTAACGACATAATGCATGTCGAGGCGCCCTTGTCGACCACTGTGTGGAAGATATTCCATAATTTTTTTTTCGTGGGATGAGCCACTACTATCTGAAATGCTACGTGGTAAGGCAGACGAGGTTTTAAGTCGGTTGTATCTAACATGATGGTACCCAGGTTACAAGTCTCAGTAGAGCCTAAAGCAGTTAACAAGGCTTTCCTCTGAGCAAGGCAGCTTTGGAGGACCTCCAAAGAAGACATCGCACAAGGGGTTTGTGATAAATCCTCCACCACAGAGTAATTCTGGGTGGGCCTTGCGTTTGGGTTGTGAGAAGCTTTTTTAAATGCACCCTTTGGAATGCGTGTCATTGTTTCTCCCAACGTCTTCTCGATCTGTAGAGGAAGAGATGGGAGTTAAGCTTCTTTACCCTTCTCAGAAGCGCTTGGTTTACTATAGTCGTGTGCTCTAGTCGTTATGAAAGCATCACCCCTAACCATATATACGTTCGTGGATGAGAGATTGTTTGGAGGAGGGCAGGTTTCTTGGCTGCCCCCTTCTGCACTTGTAGAGGCTTGAGTTAAATTTTTCCCATGTTGAAAGGGATTAGTCAACACTGCTTGCTGTTGCTATGTGACAAACTTTTGGGCCTCTGCAAGTGGAAGACAAATATGGGTTGGGTGGTCTTCCGCACACAAGTTGCACGGATACCTCACCTTCCATTTTTCCGTGGTGTCCCCACCAACATCATCAGTGGGTTTTTTATCCCCCTTACCCTTCTTTCATTGTTTTTTCTTCCCTTCAGGCTGCTGGGTGGCCTTTGGGTTAGTCGACTGCATGGAGTGTACTTATGACATTTGGGTAGGAGGAGCAGCCAAAGCAGTGGTCTGGATAGCCGCTGAGTGTTGTATAGACAACTGTTGTAATTGTTTTGTCAATTGCTCAGCGGGATTGGTTTGTGCTGAACCAACAATACCGTCGACATGTGGTCCAGCTCTCTGTCTAGTTTTATCCAGTATCGACCGTGGTGCATCCGGCATGATGTTGTATAATAAACCAGACTGAGAATAGATAAGCTCAAACTGTTGAGCCCTCATGATGGCATCTTCTTCGGAGAAAACTTTGGAAGTCGCGACGTCTTTGGATAATTGTGGGACCAAAGAATTAAGGAACCACTCAAGCAGGAATGCTGGTGGGACTGGTACTTTGATTAGACTCTTCCGGTGTCTCCACTCTCGGATATGATTAGAGATGTGGTCCGCTGTTGTCTTTTCAAAATTGGCAAGCAGCTCTGTGCCAACGTCGTATATCACAGGTAAATGGAAATGGTTAAGGAAGGCCATCGCTAGTTCGCCAAAAGAAGAGTATCTAGAGCGATCGAGCTCGATGTACCATTTCCCGGCACTCCTGATAAGAGTGCATTGAAACAATCGCAACTGTACGGAGTCATCTTTCAATGAGTTAGATGAACACCAAAGATGAAAAGTAGTCACATGATCACCTGGATCTTCATTAGGCTTGGCCTCAAACTTTGGAATGTCCGAAGGCAACTTCATTGGCATAGGAGGCAAACGTGGATCATGGCAAATAAGATCATTTAACAACCTTGTCAAATCTGGCAAGTGTAAAGTCGCCAGGAATGGTAGTTTGGGTTGCTGCTGATAACCTGGGAAAAAGGGTCCTGGAGTTTGACTGGCACCAGTTTGCCAGGAAAAGTTTGGCTGCTGGCCTGGATTCTGGTAGAAACCATGGCCCTGACCAGCGTAAGGATTTTGCATTTGCGGAGACATCATTGGCTGATTTCCCATAAAGGACATAGGGTGTTGTGCATGCATCATGTTTGAAGGACTTTGGGAAGGATTACCCCATGCCAGTCCCGATGGGAGAGGCATAGTGGTCTGTCTAGGGTTCCATTGATTGTGGAAAGAATTACCCCAGAACGACATTCTAGAGGAGGGAACAGATCCTTGTCCTGAGTTCCAAGGTCCTGCTATATGTGCCCCCGACGCAGGAATAGTACCCTACACCAGAGTAGACTGTCCAAAAATGGGATTGCCCCCAGATGGGAAAGCGGAAGATGAGAAAGTGTTGTTACCAAACGTCCCATTCCAAACAAATGGTGACGAACCTACTGACATATTGTGCGTAGGTGTTCCTTGACTCCCAGCTCCAAATAAACTAGTGTGTGCAGGCTGCCCGACGAACTGCTGATGCAGACCACCAAGCGAAGGGGACAAAGGAGGGATATGACCTCCAACATAAGGAAAAGCGTTAAAAGGGACAGGAGTGCCCCCAAGTTGACCTTGCAGAGGAGCATTAGAGCTCCCTGCTCCCAGACCCAAAGTCTGTAAAGTGGAGTAAGTGAGTGCAAGACTTGTACCTGAACTAGGCATATCGTATGAAAGCGGAGGGCCTGTCGCACTAGGTGTGAAGGGAGTTGTGGCCACCGCCATAGACAGGGTCGGTCCACTGTGCGACGTAGTTGTGGCCGAAACCATGGTGGCTCGGACCAATGACGATAAGTTAGGAGATGCTTCTCCTGTGGTAGAAACTGTGGTGGGAATGGAATAATTCCTAGAATAAGTAACAACATTTGTTTCCACAGCTATGTGAGGCACTGACAGGCTTTCATAAAATTGGATTGGTATAATAACCGATGGCCAGGTATCAGTGGTTGGGGTTTCAACCGAGACAAGATTGGTGGTTGACTCCTTCGAGAGTTGTTTGGGCACAAAGGTTTGTAACCTGGTCGCTTCAAAAGACCCTTGTTGGTCTAGCTTCTGCCTCAATGGTGGCGGGGTTGGCTCCAGTATAACTGGCGGCAGGCCCAGAAGCCTTCGTGACCAGCGGAGCTCGGGATCCTCCACTGTGTGAGAATATCCAAGACACGCTAAGGTATTCTACACGTTCAAAAGTAACACACACTAAAAAGAAGCCCCTAAGAGATAAGACAAGCAATCACTAAACTAGTTAGAAGAACAGTTACAACAACCAACACTAGAGAAACTTACCAGTGCAAGTGCAACTCGAAAACGGAAGCACCCTCCGGGTATAATCTGCAAAGCATGGCCCGATTTCTGTCCTAGGTACCGCGGTATACCCCCGCAGTCACCCGTGTATGTCCCTAAAAAAGATTGGCAACTAGGTTTCCATTACGCGAACAATCACCAGGTAGGTACAGTCGAAAGTCGAGTAGACCACAATGAGCAGGGTATCAAGCCCGAAACCTGTCAAGGGTATCGAGAGAAAATGGTCCAGAAGACAACTGAGGACCTTGAACAGATTCGAGACCCACGAAGCCTCGTGGCAAATGCAAACGACGGAATCCCAAAACAAGCCCTCGATATGTGTTCTCCACTATGATTGGTCCGACTTTGGAGGGGTTATCTCCGTTACCTTTCCGCACATGACCTCGTGTTTATCCCTTGTGTTAGAGGGGGGTCCCAGATAACTTGCACGAAACTGGACTTCTACACTCCCTATCACAGACTCTAATGTTTGGTTTTGAATGGCCTTGGAGAGTTTCCTCTCCAACCTAATCAAAGGCCCTAGTCCTGAACTAGTTTGTGAACCCTACAAACAAAAAGTCTAATAGATTTTAAATTATCGTTGCTTTTAAGGCTTTTTCTTACATCAAGGGGTATGGAGGTGAAACTGATGGTGTATAAAGACGAAAGCAAAAATGAATGAAAAAAGATGGAAACAAAAGATTTTTTCTAAATGCAAAGTTTTCAACAACTTTTCACAAAGAAAGATTTCTTTTGCTTTTCAATTTTTCTAAGATTTTATGCAACAAACATAAAGGAATTTCGCTCGACTATGAGCTACTTATGCTCTAAATGCACTGCAAAAACTTATGAACCAAAAGACTTCTCCCTAGCTAGTGATGCAGAAACACCCTCTTCAAACAAAGAAGAAAATGAAAAGAGATTTATTTATTTATTTAAGTGCTAATAAAACAACAAAGGGAAAATACCGACAAGCACAAAACCAAGAAAGACAAATTCTGGCTTAAAGCATAGATTGCAAAGAATCAGAGTAAAGGCACACAATGGCAATAAAGAAAACAAAGACTCTTACGCTTGCCTAAAAACCATAAAGAAAAATATTTTTTTTTATATTTTCTGTTCCACTATCAACTGAGAAAAAGCAGGCTAAGGGTAAGATGACCTAACCTACTGACTGTTCAACCCTAGACTCAAACACCTGAGAGGAATACTTCTCATCAAAGGAAGGGATGACTACCCCACCCTGAACAAAAAGTATCTTGTCAAGCATGCTATTGTCACTAAAACAACACGCGTGCGGACGCGTGCTGAGCTAAAACATGATGCGTGTACACGTGGTTTGACTTTGTACAAGCCACGTGTATGTATAACTTCTAAGACAAAAAAAAAAACAGGCAGTCAAGACCACGAAGAGGCCTCTAGTATTGACAACCAGGGTCCCTTGAAGGCTTGGATGATTCTTCTAACAGAAAAGAAAAATAATGCAAGGAATAATAAGGCGAAAAAAGCAATCTGAGACAAGACTATGAACCAGCAAGACCTAGACAGGATTCCAGAAAACCCCCTGAGAATGTATAATTCTGACAGGGAAGAGGTGGACTACCTCTCAAGTTCTCTGAACTCCTACATGCTACTATTATCCCTACAACTAGAGTTCACATGCGGGCTGTAAGAGGATAGGGTGCGGGCACACGCGTGCAGGCCTTCTGCAGGCCGCATGTACCTCTGTGTGTCCCGACAACTACCATCAAGCAATAGTCAAGGAAAACTGGTATAAAGAGACAGGCTCCCTGCTAGCTCAAACCTTACAGAAAAAGATAGACAAAGAAACATAAAATCTAATCTTTTAAACTACCCAAAAACTCAACTAAATCCAGAAACCCTAAAGAGTATAATCCCCAGTACGATCACCAATTCTGTTGTTGGGAAAAATACCCTACGGACTAGAAAACTAGGGTCAGACTTGCATGCATATTTTGACCGTAAAGAAATCACTTTTTAACCTACAACCCAAAACTTAAACCCCTCTTTCACAATACATACATAGAAAAGGACTACTAACCTTGTTACCGACGTTTGATGTAGATCCTCCGTTGCGCTATGACCACTTGCTTGCGCTGCTCCTTCTACAGATGACCTGCAATCAAGACATATAACAACTATGCATGAATGCTACTTCTCTACTAAAGGGTTAGAAATTAAGCATAAATTAACCAAACCATAGATAACTCATGCATTGGGATGGGAAAAGTATTCTTTTATTACTTGAAAAATGAATCAACTTACAATCAAAGTCGAGACCGACCACCGCTCCTTGATCCTGATCCTGGGCTCCTCTTCTTCTATCCTCCAACTGCTTTGCGTTAAATCTCCTTTGGCATGAGGAAAGGCTAAAGGGTTGGGACAATGGATTACATAAATGGGTAGAGTTTCTTCGCTATATTTTTTCCTTCTCCAAATGGTACCCCTACCCCTTCTTTTATAGGCTAGAAGGAGCTAGGGTTTTGGACGAACCCTCGGACATGCATGGCCAGGAGTTTCAGTTAACTGACCCATAGCTTTTTGTTCCGTCGACAAATTTCCTTTTTTCGTGCTTTGTTAGGTACACGCGGGCTGTAGTGAGCCAGCCAGCGTGCACACGCGTGTAGTAATGGGTTAGGGCGCGTGGGCCTTGACACAAAAGGATTTCCAAAGAGTTGTTCAACATATGTTTTGGCAATGAAGGGATATGAGTTAGCCTGATGCCAGGTAAGTATGTGTGGTGCAATTTAGGGTTATAACAAAAAGGAGAATGTGGTCACAGATTCCCTGAGAAGGAGACCACATATCTTCTCATTGGTTCCCTTAAAGGTTAATTTTAGGGAGCGAGTGTTAGGGAAACTTCTTGGATATATATGGTATTTAAAGGTTACTTCATCCCTCTAGAGTGGGAGGCCATTAGAGCCAAAGTATGAAGGATATATCCTTGAAGCAAATGTATTGTTAAGATATCAGGGAAGGATGTACATCCCCAAGGGTGGGGATATGTGAAGCATCATACTCAAGGAAGCCCATAGATAACTTTACTGTGCGCATATGGGCGTGAAGAAAAAGTACACAGACATGAAGAAGCTTTTCTTCTAGGTAGGCATGAAGCATGATGTAGTCCATTTAATCACCAAGTTCCTTGAGTGTCAGCAAGTGAAGACTGATCATCACCACCCAATAGGTCTCCTACAACCACATGATGTTCCTATGTCCAAGTGGGAAGTCATTTCTATGGATTTGGTGGTGGGATTTCCACTCACTTCACAGAGGCATAATTCCATTCTTGTTATAGTTGATAAGTTTACCAAGAGTGCTCATTTTATTCCAGTTAGAGACACTTATGATGTCATTGATGTGGCACACATTTTTATAAGTGAGGTCATCCGTCTGCATGGGTTACCTAAGAAAATCATTTCAGATAGGGACTCTCTATTCTCCTCTAGGTTTTGGACAAGTTTGCAGTCAACACTGGGGACTTAATTGAACTTAAGAACAACATATAATCCTGAAACATATGAGAAAACTGAAAGAGTAAATCAGGTTATGGAAGACATGCTTAGGATGCATGTTATGGATAATCAAACCCATTGGGAGAAGTACTTAACTTTGGTAGAGTTTGCCTACAATAACAATTTTCACAACTCAATTGGAATGCACCCTATGAAGCTCTGTATGGAAGGCCATTCAAGACACCGTTGAGTTGGGAAATGTTATAGGATTGAGTGATAGTAGGGCCATAATTGATTCAAGAGATGGAGGAACATGTGATTTAGATTAGACAATGATTAAAGGAGGCACATGATAGACATAAAAGTTATGTTGATGCACATAGGACTAACCGAAGTTATAAAATAGGAGATCATGTTTTCATTCATATCATGCCTAATAAGAGTACCATTCGGTTTGGGAAAGGGACAAAGTTGTCGCCTCGACTTATAGGACCGTTCAAAATACAAGAGAGAATTGGACCCGTTTCCTATTGCCTCGTACTTCCATACCACTTGGATAAAACTCATAATGTTTTTCATGTATTTGTTCTATGTCATTATGTTGCTGACGAATATCACAAACTAAATTGAAAGGAATTGCAGGTCTCAAACGCATGAACCATCGTGGTCGAACCATTACGCATATTGGACCGTAGGGTCCGACAGCTCAAGAATCATCTGGTATACCAAGTTAAGGTCCAGTGGGACAAGTATAGACCAGGATCTTCTACTTGGGAGGATGCAGAGTTCTTACGATGAGATCATCCCTAACTTTTTTGACCACCTCGAGACTATGTTTCCCGAAGGTTGGGTGTATGTAATGCCACTTTTTGAATTAGACAACTATAATCACTTATGGCATAATCATACCTTATTTGCTTATCAACTGTGAAACTATTAATGACACACTTAATTTTAGACATATGGACCTATATGAATGTCAATACTATGAATGTTTATCGTTATCTGAATTATGATGGATATTATACAACCTACTTCTAGCTTGAAAATTTTGAAATTTAAAGTTGTTGGTACGCGGATACTGATTTAATGATATGATTAAATGAATTTACATGATAATAATGTATGGATATGTATGAGTTTGTGTTATAAACTAATATGCAGATTAATGGGCTATGAAATAACCAAAGGATAATGATAGTAAAGGATTAATATCGTGAGCATCAAATGAGAAATAATATGGTTTGAATCTTATTATGTTAAATTATGTTGGTTAAAATGCATTGCTATAATATGTGGGCAAGTACAGGTTTTCAGGTAGAGAGACTCCCTAGAACTGAATTTACAATGACAAAATCCCAACAACACAGTTCCACTGTATGGTCCATGATAGGGTGTTGACCCTAGTTCTATCAGGAGGGGTGGAGGAATTTCCCACTGTGTATCCTCTTAAACTTGGAGTCATGGGAGGATGATGTTAGCTCACACTCCCCTAGATGTGTGATGATGACTGCTATTTTCCTGCTGGGGAAGCTTGGTCAAGGTAGTTGACACTTCTGCTTACGGGTTCTATCTAGAGTTAGGTCAATATAGTTGACGCTTCAGGATAGTCCAGCAGAGGAAGGATAGTGATGGAAGATGGAAGTAGGTTAGGGAGGCATGATGATTAAAAGTAGTTGAGTGTGTGTGGACTTTTAATCTTATAGAAGAACTGCTTGATTTCCTTTTTTTTTTTTTTTGCTTAACTAAACTACAATTATCTAAGTGAATGTTACTTGTGTTATATTATTATAATTAAAGGATTCTACAAATATTTTAAATGGTTTACTATTCTTTATGAAATGACTAAAATTGTTGACTGGATTGGATGCATACAAGAATTGCATTAGATGTGATAATTATTGTCATTAGTACATGTGCAAGTTCTGCATGTGATAGTTATGCATACATGCCTTGTGCATGTATACTAGTATTTATGAATGTTTAAGTTGATGATGTGCATATCTGATTTAGATGTATGAATCATGTTATTCCTATCCTTGCATTGTAAGTTACTATAATTTCGGGATGAAGTTTCTTGAAGGGTTGGTGTATGTAACACCCAGTTAATTTAAATTAATTATTATAATTAATTTAGTTCACTTAAGTCAATTAATTATTGAGTTAATGAAATTTTATACTTTCTTTTAAATTCGGTAATGCAACAATCAAAAGAATGAATATTTTATTTCTTTGGGTAGGTAAATAATTAATGACAAAAGATAAGAGAGGTGAGAAAATTTATGAGGGGGAAGGGAGTAGTTGGAGGGGAGGGATAAGGAAGGGGGTGGGGTGCATTGGGGAGGGGGATTTGACAAAGGAGAGGAAGAGATATCCGAGAAGGAGAATTGGAGGTAAATCCTTGAGGAGTTTTTGGCTAGTGGACTGGTGTCACTGGGATTTTGGGCTCGTGGGCAGTTTCAGGCAAGCAATTTTAGCAGTACAACCTTCTTCTTTAAGAGGTAATCTACAATTATTAATGTTTTAGCCTAAATTCAAGTTATGGAATTTATATATATACTATGTGATTGTTAAATTTTGTTTGTTCATTCTTGTAACCAGAAAGAAAGAAGTTCTCTGTCATGTAAAAATAGAAATATAGATTTACTTTAGCTTTTAATCCTTTCAGGTTGTTACATACCTTGCTACCCATGCCCTATTAAAGGCTCCATTGAATTGAGTTGTACTTTTGAAATTGTCTCCATGCTTATTGGGAAGGGTGTAATTCCCATGAAAGGAATGTATATATTGCACACATTATTAGGGGAAGCTTCATTAAATGTCGTTCATGGTCTTTTTTCCACTCTCCATTTAGTGTTCCTCTTCCAATATCCTTTTAGCATTTTCCTCTTCTTGGTTATGAAGGAACTTGTGTGAAACCATTATTGCACATGCTTACAAATGGTAAGAGAATCTCATGAAATTGTGACTAGAAAGAGACGACGAAAGGTGGGAATTGCTACCGAAATTATGAGAGAAAATGGGATGGATTTTATGGAAAAACCATGGATGTAATGTCTAGTTGTTGAAGCTAATGCCATTAAACCCAGATCCATGTTATTAGTTCTCCTTGAGTGTCTTGGGCCAAATGTTTCTCCCCTGAGTTATTCCCAAAAGGAAACCAACAATATTGGACTCTTTATGCCTACATTGAAGAGCACTAGAATGGAAGAAGATCCACAAGGGATTGTTTAGCATAGTAAGGGAATGCCTTCCTTGTGTTGTGTAGGGAAATGGAAGAGAGTGTCATGGCTTACAAATCACTAGTTGAGGCTCTCGAGTGCTCTATCACAAGAAAATTGGCTTTGTCATGAGAATACTGGATTAAGCTGAGTGATATTATAGCCCCATAAGAGATTCCTTTACCGTGGTGGTTTCATGGTTTGGATTAGGGGTGTAATCCATAACTGATTCCTATGATTTTCTAGTGAAACGCTCCTCAATGACAAGTTTGGTGGACTTGCATCCATTTACAGATAAGTATTCATAACTTGCCTCTGTGTGGAATCCTTCTTGTTTGTAATATGTTAATGAATGGATGTAGTTGATACAATGATATTTATTTTGTTAATTTATATATGCATATCACTTCTAGTTTAATTGTTGTTGGAGTTCAAATTTGACCTGACAATAGGTTATTATAACAAATAATTTCTTATGGAGTGCCTCGATGGCCAAGGGAGGTCTCTAGGTACATCACATATTGGCATCAAACCTTAGTTTCAACACTAGGCTAGCATGGATAGTTGTATTATGTCCCTGTTGTTGTTTTTGAAAGCCAAAGGTTTGAATCTAGCTAAGTCTCCATATTAAAAATTTTAGGACATGCTCATGGAATGAAGCATGACCTATATCTTCCAAGGAGATCATAATTCAAACCCATGGAATGTGCATGGACCTTAGAGTTTTCAATCAAGTTCACATTTCCAATTGTAAAGAATGGTTAAAAGTCACCCTTGGTAGAATCCATTAATTGAAAAAATGATGCCTAGACTTGACGAATCATGAAGTCCGAGTCACGTGGGAAGAGTAATTTCAAAAGAGATCAAAGTTCCAATTGTGTCCAGAGAATTTGAAGATAATTTGGTTCTACTTTTTTGTCCAAGACAAATAGCAAAGGCAGGTTTGCAATGAAGAGGATACCATTACAATTGCAACCAAGGAAAAAAGACATAGTTTCATTGCTAGAAATAAAGATTCATTGAGGACAATGTTATTCCAAGGGGGAAAGGGGGTGTAATACCATAATTTTGACCCTTGGAATATAATACGTTAAAACATGCATTATTTGTAAAAGATGAGGTTATGTGATAGGAGTCAATCCATGCAGGATGAGATATAATGATCCGATGCTATAAAAAGTTGAAATGCATTGTCAATATTCCTTGTACGAAGCCCAAGGAAAATGTTTGACTAGTGAGTGCTTATGAGTGCTAGTAGTGGGCTAGGATTATGTTGTGGTTGTTATGTTTCCATGGTGTACTTGTGTTATTGTTGATCAAAAACTTTGATCACCTTGATTTTGCACTCTTTGGAGTAATAAAAAAATTTGATATCAGAAGAAGGAAATTTTGAATGATCATTAGTTCATGGTGTAGCCCTCAATCTTAGCTTCTTCAAGCATTTTATGGAATCAAAATCCAACTTCGTATGACCAAGATACTCATGTTTTTTTCCAACTACTCGATCTTCCATAAAATGCACTTCTTTCGTGTGCAACACAATTGATTACTCTCCCCGTACTAAGTTTCTCTTCTTATACCCAGTCTCGGGAATACTTTTAGTCTCATATTCCCTTCATCTCATTCTCCATACTTCGTCTCTTTCTTAATCTCACTACTTCACATAAGCATTGAGAGCATATTTAAAAGAAGAGAGAACCATGAAAGAAAGGATCAAATTATCAGGGTTAGAAGATCAGAATAATTGAGGTTAGATCATTAAAATAACATTGTTCAATGATTAGTATGCAACCAACTCTCTGATCAACAAATAAATATCTCCATTTTTTTCTTGCTTCTTCTTCTACACAATTTCTCTCAAAGCTTTATGTTTGTATATCAGAGATCAAGCATAAGGTTGAGGTTTTTTTTAGTGTTTTTCCTTTTATTCTTCCTAGACTCTTCCTAAAAGGATCAATAGGATTATTTTACAGCCATATATGTGGCTGGTAATGTAAGTCAGGGTTGTCTAAATGATCCATGGAGGTTTAGTCCCTGCATTTGATAAGCTTTATTTCTAAGCATTAGTAAATTGGTTAACTGAAATGTTGTGTAATATCTTTATATATCAAACTCCATAGAAAACTATTTCGGGGTATAACTTTAATGATTTCTTAGACTTTGGGATTTCTAAGTACGATATTTTTGGAGTATGCCCATCAAATTCTTTTAAGTTTTGAATGCAATACTCATTTAAAGTTCTCTCAAATGATCAACACCATTTATCTCTTTTTCTTGTGAGAAAATATGGTTGCATCTTATATTTGCATGTGTTTAGAGGGATGCTATAATGAAGTTGGGCATATATTTATTTTGATATTAAAGTCTTTCATTATCTTTTTATTGTAAAGAAGTTGCTTGGTCCATTTCCAAGCAAATGTTGCACTCAAAGAGAAATCTGGTTATCAAGAACCATTTTACATACAAACTAAAGCAATAAATATGTACGGTTTGTTGTTTAGTATTCTCCCATTTGATAGCCCAATCTAAGAACATCATGCTACATCTTTCAAACAAAGATAAAGGAGTACCACCACTTTTAAAACACAGGGGGATTTCATCCTCGTGAGGTTGTTATTTGGATTTTGACCAATCTAAACATCAACTTTTTTGGTGACTCAACTGGGGAATGTTTTGTTTCCAAAAAATCTAATACCTTTTTAGGATCAGATATTATTGAAAAAGTAGAAGTTGTTTCGTTGAAGTTTTGAAAAAATCTAGAGATTGATTTAAGATGAATTGGGTTCTTGAAAACCTTGTTCAAGGAGAATTAAATGGCCTTGAAGACATATTATTGAAGTTTCAATCACAAATCACTTGTGCCAACTTCTATAGAACCAAAGAACCATCCAAAATTTGGGAGGATGATCTCCCCGGTGACTCCATCTTTGAAACTCTAGATTTTGAAGAAAAATGCCTTGGTGATTCCACCAATTGTTTTTTTTAGAATTTTAAGAAGATCTCTATGAAGATTCCTCCAAGGAGTTTCTTTCATGTTGTGATGATATTTTTTTTGTCCCATCAAGCCCAAAAAAATTTGTTCAAATTACAATAAAGGGAGAAGGTACCCAAAGAAAGAAACGATTGCACAAAATTCCACTCAATTTGCAAGGAGAAGTTCATCCCTTGCCAGATATTTCCATGGACAAGTTTTCCATGTTAAATACTTCAGAGGATGCAGAGAAACATTCGATTAAGTTTGACAATGATTGTAATATTTATAGTGTGGTTGAAGATGATGTTGCATGTCGATTATTTATCTTAACTTTACATGAAGATGCTAGTGAATGGTTTTATCATTGTTGCCTGAAACCATCACTAGTCGGGATGTATTGGAAAATTTATTTGTCGATAAATATTTCCCAAGGAATATGATATTTTTATTGAAGCAAGTGGGAAAGTGAAACTGGAAGGAGTTAATGCAATGAGCTCAAGTCATTGAAATAAATATTCATGAAACCGATGCTAATATATTAAACTTCCCAATATTTTTCCAAGACAATAAAGGAATGGATTTAGAAATTTTTTTTGATGAAAGACGTGATTTTTTATTTTTTTTATTACTATTTTTATTTTCCAGATCTTATTCTTGAAACTAAAAATAAGAACCCCAAAGTTTGAATTCAGGAAGAATACCATCCTCTATATGCTCCATTGGAGGGAAAATTTGACCTCTCATGTGCTCAATTTGAGAGTAATGATCATAATGAGTTTAAAGATGAATTTAAAGAACCTCCACTAGATGTACACAGAGATTTCATTCAATATAATCACGATGAAAATGTCGCAATGGATTATCAAATGGTATAACTAGTTTATACAAAGACACAAGAGGAATGTCTACATTGGATGAACATAAGTAATGGTAAAAGTCATCACATTACATCAGACTTTTATGATGTTGATTGCTCGTCTGGAGCAGAGTTTAATGAAGAAGATATCTTCCAAACATCAAAAGAAGGGCATTTGCAACAAGATGTTCCATGGATGTTATATTTTATTTTTGAAGATAATGAAATTCATAATGAACAATAAAATATATCCTTGCAATTCTCCACAAATATTCAACAACAATTTGTCTTTGCAACCTCACCATGACAACACAGTCATTGTATGAAGGAAGAATGGTTTCGGGACATTGCTAATGAATAAAGAATCTTGGATGTGGTTAGTAATAAGGGGAAAGATAAAAAAAAGTTCAAATGGGAAACCTCTCATCTGAACAAATATTGCAATACTAATGAGTAGCCGAGAGTTGATTTTATTGAGTCATGGTTCCAAAGCATTATTGGCCAAGCAATGCAATCAAATTTTTGATACATCTAATTGAGTTTTACTTCGATATACTTTAGGCATGCTCTTGACTTGTTGATAGTAGCCTTGATATGTTCCGCAATTCTGGATTTCATTTCATATATCAATTGGATGCTTGAATGGCTCCATTGTAAATCTATTTACACTTGAAAAGTGTCCCTTTCCTCCAAGTAGGATAGGGTAGGTAGATTTTGTTTGTACATAGTTTGTTTCTTTAGTCAAAGTTTTGCATAATAAAGTAGTTGCTAGATGGAGATATTGTTTGAATATGAATCCATATCCCAATGGAGAAGGCAACTAGTCTGATTCTGGTGTTCTCAGCAGCCCACAGGGGGTCATTGTCCTGTAGTTGGAGCCAGTTATTGAAAACAAAAATCGTTCACCTTGATTTTCCGCTCTTTGGAGTAATAAAATGTTTTGATATCAGAAGAAGGATTTTTTGAATGATCACCAGTTCATGGTGTATCCCTTAATCTCAGCTTCGTCATACATTTTATGGAATCAAAATACAAGTCTGTATGACCAAGATACTCATGTTTTTGTCGAACTACTCAATCTTCTATAAAAGGGACTTCTTCCATGTGCAACACTGTCGATTACTCTACCCGTACTAAGTTTCTTCTCATATACTCGGTATTGGGAATACTTTCATATTCATATTCCCTTCATCTCATTCTCCATACTTAGTCTCATACTTAGTCTCTAAGTCTCATACTTAGTCTCTAAGCATGTCTCTAAGTATCATACTTAGTCTCTTTCTTAATCTCACACTCAATCCCATTATTATTCTCTTACTTAGAGTCCCATTCTTATTCTCTTACTTAGTTTATTTCCCACAATCTTATTCTCTTACTTAGTTTTTTTTTCCACTTCCTCCTACCCCACCACTCCATCCCTACTTAGTCTTATTTCCACACTCCCATACCTGTAGACCTACTCTCTTAACCTCCCACACCTTATCCCTCCTACCCTCGCGACACTCACTCTCAATCCCCATCCCCATCTCCCCTTATCACTCCTCACTCCACTTCCCCTTACCACGCATACCCACCACACTCCACTCCCCTCTCATTCCCACCTCACCATACTCCTACCCCGCAGTCCCGCCATACTCCACTCCACCGTATCCCTCTAATCCTACCATACCCATTACCCTCCGACCCCGCCATACTCCACTCCCCGCCATGCCTCCCATATCCTCCATCTCCCATACTCTCCATACTTAACATATTTTCCTAAGTTTAATTCCAAGACACATGGAAACCTATTACACTAAGACACGTGGCAGCCATGGTAACCAATCATATTAAGATATGTGGCAACCAATCACACTGAGACACATGGGTGTTGACTGGGTGATGACTTGATGTTGATTGGGCGATGAATGGGAAGTGATTGGGAGACCAAAAATTTACTAGGTCATGAAATTTCCCAAGGCACGAGAGCTAAGCTAAGAACTCCATAAGCTCATTTACTTCACATGAATGATATGAAATGCCTTTACATTATAAACACTAAAATTGTCCACCTCTAGAATGCATGTGGGACTATAGAAAGGTAGAATTAAATCGAGGGATGAGATTGATCCACAAACTAGATTGACAACTGTTGAGCAACGATTTTCCGGAGCTCATAACGCATGATCTAGACATCCATTTTGGGAAAGTGATACTTTGTTGGAAACTTAATTCAACAAGGAAGACAATGGGACATCTTTCAATGGATGAATTTGGCTACAATGCTTCCATAAATTAAAATATTAGTCATATTTATTTGATGACTTGTTGAGAAATCTATTTGGAACCT
>ML813215.1:37669-49634 GCA_009831015.1 Picea engelmannii
TCTAGAGGGATGAAGTAACCTTTAAATACCATATATATCCAAGAAGTTTCCCTAACACTCGCTCCCTAAAATTAACCTTTAAGGGAACCAATGAGAAGATATGTGGTCTCCTTCTCAGGGAATCTGTGACCACATTCTCCTTTCTGTTATAACCCTAAATTGCACCACACATACTTACATGGCATCAGGCTAACTCATATCCCTTCATTGCCAAAACATCTGTTGAACAACTCTTTGGAAATCCTTTTGTGTCAAGGCCCACGCGCCCTAACCCATTACTGCACATGTGTGCACGCTGGTTGGCTCACTACAGCCCGCGTGTACCTAACAAAGCATGAAAAAAGGAAAGTTGCCGATGGAACAAAAAGCTATGGGTCAGTTAACTGAAACTCACGGCCATGCATGTCCGAGGATTCGTCCAAAACCCTAGCTCCTTCTAGCCTATAAAAGAAGGGGTAGGGGTACCATTTGGAGAAGGAAAAAATATAGCGAAGAAACTCTGCCCATTTACGTAATCCATTTTCCCAACCCTTTAGCCTTTCCTCATGAAAAAGGATATTTAACGCAAAGCAGTTGGAGGACAGAAGAAGAGGAACCCAGGATCAAGATCAAGGAGCGGTGGTCGGTCTCGACTTTGATTATAAGTTGATTCATTTTTCAAGTAATAAAAGAATACTTTTCCCATCCCAATGCATGAGTTATCTATGGTTTGGTTAATTTATGCTTAATTTCTAACCCTTTAGTAGAGAAGTAGCATGCATGCATAGTTGTTATATGTCTTGATTGCAGGTCATCTGTGGAAGGAGCAGCGCAAGCAAGTGGTCATAGCGCAACGGAGGATCTACATCAAACGTGGGTAACAAGGTTAGTAGTCATTTTCTATGTATGTATTGTGAAAGAGGGGTTTAAGTTTTGGGTTGTAGGTTAAAAAGTAATTTCTTTACGGTCAAAATATGCATGCAAGTCTGACCCTAGTTTGCTAGTCCGTAGGGTATTTTTCCCAATAACAGAATTGGCGACCGTACTGGGGATTACACTCTTTAGGGTTTCTGGATTTAGTTGAGTTTTTGGGTAGTTTAAAAGATTAGATTTTATGTTTCTTTGCCTATCTTTTTCTGTAAGGTCTGATCTAGCAGGGAGCCTGGTTCTTTATACCAGTTTTCCCTGACTATTGCTTGACGGTAGTTGTCGGGACACACAGAGGTACACGCGGCCTGCAGAAGGCCTACACGCGTGTGCCCACACCCTATCCTCTTACAACCCACGTGTGAACGCTAGTTGTAGGGATAACAGTAGCGTGTAGGAGTTCAGAGAACTTGAGAGGCAGTCCACCTCTTCCCTGTCAGAATTATACATTCTTAGGGGGTTTTCTGGAATCCTATCTGGGTCTTGCTGGTTCATAGTCTTGTCTCAGATTGCTTTTTTCACCTTATTATTCCTTGCATTATTTTTCTTTTCTATTAGAAGAAGCATCCAAGCCTTCAAGGGACCCTGGTTGTCAATACCAGAGGCCTCTTCGTGGTCTTGACTGCCTGTTTTTTTTTTTGTCTTAGAAGTTATACATACACGCGACTTGTACAAAGTCAGACCGCGTGTACACGCGTCCGGTTTTAGCTCAGCACGTGTTCGCACGCGTGTTGTTTTAGTCACAGTAGCGTGATTGACAAGATACTTTTTGTTCAGGGTGGGGCATTCATCCCCTCCTTTGATGAGAAGTATTCCTCTCAGGTGTTTGAGTCTAGGGTTGAACAGTCATTAGGTTAGGTCATCTTACCCTTAGCCTGCTTTTTCTCAGTTGATAGNAAAAAAAAAAAAAACTTTATGGTTTTTAGGCAAGCGTAAGAGTCTTTGTTTTCTTTATTGCCATTGTGTGACTTTACTCTGATTCTTTGTGATATGCGCTTTAAGCCAGAATTTGTCTTTCTTGGTTTTGTGCTTGTCGGTATTTTCCCTTTGTTGCTTTATTAGCACTTAAATAAATAAAAAAATCTCTTTTCATTTTCTTCTTTGTTTGAAGAGGGTGTTTCTGCATCACTAGCTAGGGAGAAGTCTTTTGGTTCATAAGTTTTTGCAGTGCATTTAGAGCATAAGTAGCTCGTAGTCGAGCGAAATTCCTTTATGTTTTCTACATAAAATGTTAGAAAAATTGAAAAGAAAAAGAAATATTTCTTTGTGAAAAGTTGCTGAAAAATTTGCATTTAGAAAAAGTCTTTTGTTTCCATATTTTTTCATTCATTTTTGCTTTTGTCTTTATACACCATCAGTTTCACCTCCATACCCCTTGACATAAGAAAAAGCCTTAAAAGCAACGATAATTTAAAATCTATTAGACTTTTTGTTTGTAGGGTTCACAAACTAGTTCAGGCTTAGGGCCTTGGATTAGGTTGGAGAGGAAACTCTCTAAGGCCATTCAAAACCAAACATTAGAGTCTGTGATAGGGAGTGTAGAATTTCAGTTTCGTGGAAGTTATCCGGGACCCCCCTCTAACACAAGGGATAAACACGAGGTCGCGTGCGGAAAGGTAACGGAGATAACCCCTCCAAAGCCGGACTAATCGTAGTGGAGAACACATATCGAAGGCTTGTTTTGGGATTTCGTCGTTTGCATTTGCCACGGGGCTTCGTGGGTCTCGAATCCGTTCGAGGTCCTCAGTTTTCTTCTGGACCATTTTCTCTCGATACCCTTGACAGGTTTCGGGCTTGATACCGTGCTCATTGTGGTCTACCCGACTTTCGACTGTACCCACCTGGTGATTGTTCGCGTAATGGCAACCTAGTTGCCAATATTTTTTAGGGACATACACGGGTGACTGCGGGGGTATACCGCGGTACCTAGGATAGACATCGGGCCATGCTTTGCAGAGTATACCTGGAGGGTGCTTCCATTTTCGAGTTGCTCTTGCACTGGTAAGTTTCTCTAGTGTTGGTTGTTGTAACTGTTCTTCTAACTAGTTTAGTGATTGCTTGTCTTATCTCTTAGGGGCTTCTTTTTATTGTGTGTTACTTTTGAACGTGTAGAATACCTTAGCGTGTCTTGGATCTTCTCACACAGTGGAGGATCCCGAGCTCCGCTGGTCACGAAGGCTTATGGGCCTGCCGTTGGTTATACTGGAGCCAACCCCGCCACCATTGAGGCGGAAGCTAGACCAACAAGGGTCTTTTGAAGCGACCGGGTTACAAACCTTTGTGCCCGAACAACTCTCGGAGGAGTCAACCACCAATCTTGGCTCGGTTGAAACCCCAACCACTGATACCTAGCCACCAGTTATTGTACCAATCCAATTTTATGAAAGCCTGTCAGTGCCTCACACAGCTATGGAAACAAATGTTGTTACTTCTTCTGGGAATTCTTCCATTCCCACCACAGTTGCTACCACAGGAGAAGCATCTCCTAACTTGTCGTCGTCGGTCCGAGCCACTATGGTTTCGGCCACAACTACGTCGCACAGTGGACCGACCCCGTCTATGGCGGCGGCCACAACTCCCTTCACACCTAGTGCGACATGCCCTCCGTCTTCATACGGTATGCCTAGTTCAGGTACAAGTCCTGCACTCACTTACTCCACTTTACAGACTTTGGGTCTGGGGGCAGGGAGCTCTAACACTCCTCTGCAAGGTCAACTTGGGGGCACTCCTGTCCCTTTTAATGCTTTTCCTTACGCTGGAGGTCATATCCCTCCTTCGTCCCCTTCGCTTGGTGGTCCGCATCAGCAGTCCGTCGGGCAGCCTGCACACACTAGTTTATTTGGAGCTGGGAGTCAAGGAACACCTACGCACAATATGTCAGTAGGTTCGTCACCGTTTGTTTGGAACGAGACGTTTGGTAACAACACTTTCTCATCTTCCGCTTTCCCATCTGGGGGCAATCCCATTTTTGGACAGTCTACTCCGGTGTAGGGTACTATTCCTGCGCCGGGGGCACATATAACAGGACCTTGGAACTCAGGACACGGATCCGTTCCCTCCTCTGGAATGTCGTTCTGGGGTAATTCTTTCCACAGTCAATGGAACCCTGGACAGACCACTATGCCTCTCCCATCAGGACCGGCATGGGGTAATCCTTCCTAAAGTCCTTCAAACACGATGCATGTCCAACACCCTATGTCCTTTATGGGAAATCATCCAATGATGTCTCCGCAAATGCAAAATCCTTACGTTGGTCAGGGCCATGGTTTCTACCAGAATCTAGGCCAGCAGCCAAACTTTTCCTAGCAACCTGGTGCCAGTCAAACTCCAGGACCCTTTTTCCCAGGTTATCAGCAGCAACCCAAACTACCATTCCTGGCGACTTTACACCTGCCAGATTTGGCAAGGTTGTTAAATGATCTTATTTGTCATGATCCACATTGGCCTCCTATGCCAACGAAGTTGCCTTCGGACATTCCAAAGTTTGAGGCCAAGCCTAATGAATATCCAGGTGATCATGTGACTACCTTTCATCTTTGGTGTTCATCTAACTCATTGAAAGGTGACTCTGTACAGTTGCGATTGTTTCAACGCACTCTTATCAGGAGTGCCGGGAAATGGTACATCGAGCTCGATCGCTCTAGATACTCTTCTTTTGGCGAACTGGCGATGGCCTTCCTTAACCATTTCCAGTTACCTGTGAGATACGACATTGGCACAAAGCTGCTTGCCAATTTTGAACAGACAACAGCGGACCACATCTCTGATCATATCCGAGAGTGGAGACGCCGGAAGAGTCTAATCAAAGTACCAGTCCCACCAGCATTCCTGCTTGAGTTGTTCCTTAAGTCTTTGGTCCCACAATTATCTAAAGACGTCATGACTTCCAAATTTTTCTCCAAGAAGATGCCATCATGAGGGCTCAACAGTTTGAGCTCATCTATTCTCAGTCTGGTTTATTATACAACATCCTGCCGGATGCACCACGGTCGATAATGGATAAAACTAGATAGAGAGCTGGACTACATGTCGACGGTATTGTTGGTTCAGTACAAACCAATCCCGTTGAGCAATTGACAAAACAATTACAACAGTTATCTATACAACACTCAGCGGCTAGCCAGACCACTGCTTTGGCTGCTCCTCCTACCCAAACGTCGAAAGTACACTCCATGCAGTCGACTAACCCAAAGGCTACCCAGCAGCCTGAAGGGAAGAAAAAACAATAAAAGAAGGGTAAGGGGGATAAAAAACCCACTGATAATGTTAGTGGGGACACCACGGAAAAACGGAAGGTGAGGTATTCGTGCAACTTGTGTGCGGAAGACCACCCGACCCATATTTGTCCTCGACTTGCAGAGGCCCAAAAGTTTGTCACACAGCAACAGCAAGCAGTGTTGACTAATCCCTTTCAACATGGGCAAAATTTAACTCAAACCTCTACAAGTGCAGAAGGGGGCAGCCAAGAAACCTGCCCTCCTCCAAACAATCTCTCATCCACGAACGTATATATGGTTAGGGGTTATGCTTTCATAACGACTAGAGCACACGACTATAGTAAACCAAGCGCTTCTGAGAAGGGTAAAGAAGTTGAACTCCCATCTCTTCCTCTACAGATCGAGAAGACGTTGGGAGAAACAATGACACGCATTCCAAAGGGTGCATTTAAAAAAGCTTCTCACAACCCAAACGCAAGGCCCACCCAGAATTACTCTGTGGTGGAGGATTTATCACAAACCCCTTATGCGATGTCTTCTTTGGAGGTCCTCCAAAGCTGCCTTGCTCAGAGGAAAGCCTTGTTAACTGCTTTAGGCTCTACTGAGACTTGTAACCCGGGTACCATCATGTTAGATACAACCGACTTAAAACCTCGTCTGCCTTACCACGTAGCATTTCAAATAGTAGTGGCTCATCCCACGAAAACTTTTTTACGGGATATCTTCCACGCAGTGGTCGACGAGGGTGCCTCGACATGCATTATGTCGTTAGCATGTTGGAAGGCCATTGGCCAGCCCGCTTCGTCTCCTTCACCTACTCTCCTCACTGCTTTCGATGGTCGTTCTTTCCGACCACATGGCATCGTTCCTTCTTTCCCTGTGCAGTTAGGAGGGAAAACCGTATGTGTCAAAGTGGAAGTAGTCGATGCTCCCCTCGACTATAACCTCTTGTTAGGATGGAGTTGGACTTATGCTATGCAAGATGTGGTTGCTATAGTTTTTTGAGTCTTGTTGTTTCCACACGAGGGTCGGATAGTGACTATCGATCAATTGTCATTCTCTAGACCTGACCCAGCTTTGGGGGCATCCACGGTCCCCATGATTGATAATCCTCAACCAGGTATCGTTAACGTAGGAGTTGGTTTGTGCCCATCCTTGATGGGTACCTTCGATTACCCACCTCCTCACGATGATGTCAAATTTATATCTAATCACCATAAGGTTGAGATTTTCCAAGTTTCATCGTTCCGCACAACTTACTTTGAGGATCCTTGGATTCTTCCTTCCCCATCAGCCACGGTGGATGAGACAAGGCACTCAGGCATGTCCATGCCCTTGTCGTCCGCTGAAGTAGCATACTCTTTAGTCCAGCAAGCTTCAACTAACCCTGATCTGACTCCTGCACAAGAGTTAGATCCACTTCTAGAGCCTATTTGGGCTCAGGGTTCTCTTGCTAACATCGATTCGTTAGACTTAGTCTTGCCTTCTGACGAAGCAGTAATCGAAGCAATGACTAGTCCGGAAAAACCTTGGGAAGATCTTCATCACAGATCATATTTCCTCCCAGAGTTAAGCTGAATCGAGGCAGGAGAATTCACTGTTACCATGACGGGAGATCAGCCATGTCCTATTAATCTCTTAGCTACACAGGAAATTTATGCTGAGGGGAATATGGTGACTATCGCTGAAACTATACCTATCAACATCTCCCGAAACCCTGGCATCGTGGAGAATGCCTTCGTCTTAGCGGATTGTTCCCCCGAAGAGATTCAGATTTACACGGATCTTTTCAAAGAATTCTATGACGTTTTTGCCTGGTCTTATGAGGAAATGCCAGGTATCGATCCGAAAATAGTTGAACATGAAATCACAACGTATCCTGATGCCAAGCCTGTTCGACAAAAACTTCGTCCAGTCAATCCTAAGAAAGCAATAGCCATCAAGATTGAGGTTGAGAAATTGCTCAAGGCAGGTTTCATTTATCCTATTCATTTGACTCAATGGGTGTCAAACCCTGTGCCAGTCGATACAAAACAAGGCACGATTCGTGTATGTACCGATTTCCATGATTTGAACAAGGCATGTCCAAAAGATAATTTTCCAACACCATTCATTGACCAGATCATTGATGAATGTGTCGGTTATGAAGCCTTTTCGTTCATGGATGGTTTTTTAGGATATAATCAAATCCAAATCAAACCTGAAGACCAACACAAAACGACATTCATTTGTCCGTGGGGTACATTCGCCTATCGTAAGATGCCTTTTGGCCTTAAAAATGCTAGAGCCACATTCTAGCGGGCCATGTCTTTTGCGTTTCACGACCTCAAACATATAGTCAAGGCCTATCTGGATGATTTAGCATCACGCTCTCGCAAGCGAAAGGATCATCCTACACACCTCAGACTAATCTTCAAACGTTGTCACTACTCCAGGATTCGCTTGAATCCCAACAAGTGTAGCTTCTGCGTAACGTCCGGACGTTTGTTAGGTTTCATCGTATCAACAATAGGGATCATGGTCGATCCTCTTAAGGTGGAGGCAATAATCCAGTTGCCCCCCCCACGCACAATCTTACAACTTCAAAGTCTACAAGGCAAGGCGAACTTCTTACGACGCTTCATCGCCAACTATGCCGAAATCACCAAGGGTTTTATGCGTTTACTAAAGAAAGATGTTCCCTTTTTCTGGGACGAAGCCGCTCAACGCTCTTTCGACGCCTTAAAACACGCCCTCACAACCGCACCTCTGCTACGGCCACCTAACTACAACAAAGATTTCTTATTATATCTAGTTGTCGCAGAGTCAACTATAGGCATGGTTTTAGTCCAGGAAGATGATTTGTTTTCAGAATATGTGATCTATTACCTGAGCCGAGGCCTCGTAGGACCAGAACTCAATTATTCTCATATTGAAAAACTTGCGTTGGCAGCAGTTCATGTTGTTCAATGGTTCCGTCACTATGTTCTATTTCGCAAGACCACCGTCATCGTTGTCGTGAATCCATTCCAATACATGTTGACACTACGAGTTATAGGAAGAAAAATCAGTAGATGGATGGTCATCCTCCAAGAATTTGACTTAGACTTTGTTTCAGCAAAGTCCAAGAAGTCATTGGTCTTCGCAGAGCTTATTTCGGAACTTCCGATTGAGTCAGGTGACGTTGTGCCTGAGGACTCGCCTATCCGGGGGGATATGTTTTTGATTGAATCTTTAGACCCATAGTATGGAGATATACTTATCCATCTCCAGACTTTGAAGTGCCCCACCTCTGCTTCTCATGACGAACGTCAGTGGATACGCCATCAGGCTAAGAATTATCTCATACTTAATGATACGTTGTATCGGAGAGGTGTAGACTGCATCTTGCGTCGATGTCTCACTCATGAGGAGGTCGTCATAGTGCTCAATGATTGTCATACCGGAGCTTGTGGCGGTCATTTATCTAGGTTGGAAACATCCCAAAAGATTCTATGAGCAGGTTACTTCTGGCCGACACTTATCAAAGATTATATCGAATCGGTCAAGAAGTGTCATCCGTGCCAAGTCTTCTCTCAAAAGATGAGGGCACATCTCGCTCCTATGTTTCCTGTCATCATAGTTGGTCCCTTCACTAAGTGGGGGATTGATTACACTACATGAAACCCCCGTCATCAAGGGGGCACCGCTATATCATTATAGCTGTCGACTACTTCACTAAGTGGGTCGAAGCTATGCCAACGTTTAAATATGATGGAGAGACTACAGCTCTCTTTTTATTCAACCAAATTATAGCACGGTTCGGCGTCCCGAGAGAGATTGTCACTGACCATGGCAGTCACTTTCAGAACCAAATGATGACTGAATTAACATCAAAGCTTGGGTTACGACAGGAACATTCATCACCTTACTACCCCCAAGCCAATGGGCAGGTGGAAGCTGTAAACAAAACTCTTAAGACGATTCTACAGCGAACTATCAACTCAGCCAAGTCAAATTGGCATTTGATGTTATACTCGGCATTATGTGATTACCGAACATCTGTTAAGACTGCAACCGGTTTCTCACCTTTCAAACTCGTTTACGAGCTGGAGGCGGTCTTTCCCATCGAATGTCAAATCCCATCTCTGAAATTGGCAATACAGTTATTGCCAGACACTTATCCACTTGAAGAATGGTTAATACACATTGAGCAGCTTGATGAGCAGCGTCGCGATGTGGCCCTGGCCAACGAGGCTCATAAACATAAAGTCAAGTGTCAATATGATAGGTCTGTTTGTCCTCGGATTTTTTCTGAGGGCGACCTTGTCCTGGTCTATGACCAAGACAAGGACCCCCTGGGGGCAGGAAAGTTTAAACCCATGTGGTTCGGACCCTTCATTATAAAAGAGGTATTAAAAAAGGGCGCTTATCATTTGGTTGATTTTGAAGGGAATGCTTTGGTGGAGCCTAGAAATGGGCTCTACCTCAAGAAGTATTACTCATAGACGGGTCACTGTGGGTAACTTTTTGTAACATATGTATAGTCTTTGTACTATTACTTTTTTACGTTTCTTTTAAAAGTGTTATGGACGTGTCATTGATGTTATCTTTCGTCAATATGGCAGATGTCAAGTGAGTCTGAGGTGTTCGTTGGGTATGCGGATGGTGCTAGTCGACACATGCGGAGGCTTGCCTCCGCAGCTTGGGTAATCTTTACACCACAGGGTCAGTTGTTATCTTCCGGAGGTATATGCTTAGGTGACACCACAAATAATGTCATCGAGTATAGTGCAGTTATTGAGTTGCTTCCTGAAGCCTTGTCATTGGGTATCTCTCATCTCTGGGTCTATCTCAATGCTCAACTAGTTGTGTCGCAGCTAAACAGAATATACCGTGTTCATGATTCAACTTTACACTGACGATTCCTTAGGGTACGTCTCTTAGAATGCAACTTTGATTATATTACATATTTTTATGTTCCTAGGAGATTAAATCAAATTACAAATACTCTAGCTAATCAGATTTTAGATTGGCATCTCGCCCACATATAAAAAGAACATGGACATAAACTTGTAAATACATTTTTGCACACAGAATCCATAAGACACAAAAAAGATAAAAACCATATATAAACATCATAAAATACTCATAGTACAAAGATGGATGCAAGTGCTTCAAAGATGGGAATAGTAACGAGTCACCGGGCTTATGCCCTCAAAAAATATATACAAATAGGTGCTCATGGCACATAAAGAGTCTAAATCTATTTAGGGCCTATGGGCCCTGTTATAATCACCAACAGCATGGGCTAAACGCCTAAACAATCGGACCCATGTCTGAGGTGCCCCCACAACATGAGGCTGCATGGATGGCGGCAGGTCCTCTATCTCTGCCATCGGGACTGTACGAGTGAGCGCAGTAAAGTTACGCTCAACTCGTCTAAGGACCCTCTCCGGCTGGAAGGTTCCCTGCTACTGCTGCTCCCCCAGCAGCGGCAGCCGCGGCCTCTGGCCGTGGACGACGCCTGTTCCGTGCATAGTCGGCAGGTCGCACGGGTCCCACATCTGCATACAACAAATGTATCCGTCAAATACTTTGGCATACAAAAAATGATATATATAACAAAAAAGACATAAAAATTACATATGCAAACAAAAAACTACAAAGGTGGAGACTTACCCATCTCCCCTCGCTCCTCACTAGGAGGCACGGGTATCTCTGGATATCTAGAGAAGTCTATCCCCGCATATGGGTAATCCTCGATAGCAGGGATCTGTCGTGACAGCCAAGTAAAGAAGTCGTCGTCGAAGGCCTCAACGGTCCTTCCACCACCCTGTCGTGGCAGTAACACTGCCCATCTACACACTGCAGGGAAATAGGCCAGATGTCCCCGTACTACAACCCGAGGAATGAAACACGGAACTCTCTCAAAAAAGAACGAACACAAGATAGTCCCAAACCCGAAGTTCCTCTGTGTCCGTTGTCGGCAATCTGTCAATTGCCTCTTCATACACTCCAGCAGTGTGGTACTCCAATCAAAAATTTGTGCATTCATGCACTGGATAGCACAGTTCATCTGTGCGTGCGAAGCCTAATGCACAGTGGCTGAGCCAGTAATCCGCCCAATAAGTAACAAGATAGTCTGTAGTGCTAAGTTGGTAATCTTGCTAATGGGTACCTGGGAACCCGTACGTTTGGTCCTAGCCTCACAGTACTTGGCTATCAACTTCGAGATCTTGCTCGGCCCGCAGGAAAAGTCTGGAAGTTGACTGGTTCCCCTCTCCTTGAGAGGCCAATCAGAAAGTAAATGTCCTCGGTGGTGGGCACCAATGATTGCCCCTCTAGCATAAATGCCTATGCATCATGATACCAGTAATCAATCAAGGCATTCAGTAGCCTTGGTTGCGCGCGCATAAACGGACATAGGAAGAATTTGAGTAAACCGCATTGCATTAACACGGCCACAACATTCGGATCTGCAGCAACCAACTCATTGATTGCCTCATGCTCCCTTTCTCTCCACTGGACATACATCCTGCCAACACAACAGGGTAAAGGAGGGTCAATACTTCTTTTAGTTTGCATTTCCATCAATAAGGGGGGTACATGCGGGCTGTATAGGTGACAATCGTGTGTACACGCGGGCTATATCTGGACAGCCCGCGTGTACCTAAGGTCGACCTTTTTAAGGTCGACGCCCACCCAAAAAATAACTTAAATGACTAAATTGAAGTATTGAATAGCTAGATAAGGGAGTTTGTACTTACTTGGTCCAAGCAGAAGTTCGTTTCGTCCACTGTAGCTCCCGGAATCACTATCTTTGGCAAAGGGGGTCTTTTGGCTCCAGAGTCAATTTCCAAATCAACAATGGTGATAATGAG
>ML813215.1:55967-69571 GCA_009831015.1 Picea engelmannii
AGTTAGTTCCACAGTGATGTTTTTGGACCTGTATCGGTCCCATTATTGGGAAAATATGTGTACTATGTCTCATTTATAGATGACTTCTCGATGAATACTTGGATATATTTCCTCGGGAAGAAATCTGAAGTCTTTGACATGTTTAAAGAGTTTAAGGCTCTTGTTGAGAATCAAACAGAGAAAATAATTAAGGTGTTGAGGACAGATAATGGTAGAGAGCTCTACGGGAATGAATTTGAAGAATTTTATAAGAAGTGCGGTATAGAAAGGCAGAAGACTACTCCATATACACCTCAACATAATGGAGTTGCAGAAAGGATGAACAGGATGTTGATGGAAAAAGCAAGGTGCATGCTCAGTGGTGTCGGGTTAGGGCAAGAACTCTGGGCAAAGGCAATGTGTATTGCATGTTACTTGGTCAACAGATCACCCTCACCAGCATTGGATGACAAGACTCCACAAGAGGTATGGACTGGTAAGAAACCTTCTCTCACACATCTCAAGGTATTTGGTTGTGATGCATATGTTCATGTTCCAAAGGAAAACAAAAGTAAGCTAGATAAGAATGTTGAAAAGTGTATCTTTATTGGATATAAATATGATCTCAAAGGTTATAAGCTTTGGAACCAAGAAACTAAGAAGGTAGTGTATAACTGATATGTGGCATTTAGAGAAATGAAGGATGTTGTTAAACAAGAATTCCTACCAAGTAAGGAAGAACCAGAGAGAGTTTGATTTAAAGGATGATGAATCAGACTCTACAGAAGAACATGAATCAAAAGAAGAAGATCATCATACTCCAGTATTGAGGAGATCGGTTCGAGAAAGAAAGCTACCGGAATGGTATACTCCATCTGATTTCCATTCAAATTTTTCTTTGTTTATTACTAATGATGATCCTAGAACTGTCAGAGAGGCAGTGGATTCAGAGGATGGAAATCTCTGGAAAAAATCCATGGACGAAGAAATGGTAGCCTTGGATAATAATGAGGCTTGGGATCTAGTGGAGTTGTCGACTGGAAGAAATCCCATTGGAAGCAAATGGGTATTTAAAAAAAATCTAAATGCAGAAGGAAAAGTGGAGAAATACAAAGCTCAGTTAGTAGCAAAGGGTTATTCCTAAGTTGAGGGAATTGATTTTGGTGAGATTTTTTCTCATGTTTCCAAGTTAACCTCTATAAGATTTTTGTTATTTGTTATTGTTGCATTTGATTTTGAAGTAGAACATATGGATGTAAAGACAACATTCCTACATGGGGATCTGGAAGAATAAATCTATATGAAGCAACCAGAAGGTTATGATGTGAAGGGAAAGAAGGAGCTGGTATGCAAGTTGAAAAAGTCCTTGTATGATTTAAAACAATCACCAAGGATGCGGTATCAAAAATTTGATACCTATATGTTGGGACTTGCCTTCACAAGAAGAAAAGAGGATCACTGTGTGTATTTTAAATTAATTGGTGATCATTTGATTTATTTGGTCTTGTATGTGGATGACATGTTGCTAATAGGAAACAACAAGGAGATTATCCAGGATGTGAAAACTCAGTTGTCTTCCAAAATTGACATGAAGGATCTCGGTGCTTCAAATTTTATTTTGGGCATGGAAATTAAAAGACATCGAAAAAAGAGGAAACTCTGGTTAAATCAGAGAAAATATGTTGAGACAATATTGCATAGGTTTAATATGCAAGAATGTAAACCGGTCAAGGTTCCTATTCCTGTTGGTGTAAACTTATCTACGGATCAGTGTCCCTAGACACATGAAGAGGAGGAGGACATGTCTCGTGTTCCATATGCGAGTGTAGTTGGCAGTTTGATGTGTGGAATGGTTTGTACTAGACCAGACATTGCACATGCAGTGAGAGTTTTGAGCAGGTATATGTCAAAACCAGAGGAGCATTGGACAACAGTAAAAAGGGTTTTCAGGTATTTGCGTGGCACCGCTAGATATGGATTGTGCTACCAAGGAAGATTGGGATTGGACAGAGTATTGGATATACATGGCTTTGTGAATGCAGACTGGGCTGGAGATCTGGATTGTAGGAGATCTACAAGCGGGTATGTGTTTAACCTGTTTGGAGGAGAAATAAGTTGGATGAGCAAAAGACAGGTTGTAGTGTCACTTTCAACTATAGAAGTTGAATACATGGCATCCACTCATGCAAGTAAGGAAGCAGTATGATTACAAAGCATATTGATATTCAATATCACTTTGTGTGAGACATGGTTGAAGAAAAGAAAGTATTGCTAATGAAGGTGGACACTTTGAAGAATGTTGCAGATTCATTTACAAAATCTGTGAGCACTGAGAAGTTCTCTTGGTGTCGAGGATCCATGGGCATTGTTGCCCTGGATTGTTGACTATGTAACCATGTAACCCCCTGTATGCAAAGAAAACAACAAGTGGGAGAATGTTGGGTATGTGTTATATTATTTGCACTAGTAGTATAACACAATTTTTTTGCCTCAGGAAACGTGTTGCATTTTTGCCTCATTTTTCATGTTGCCTCGATTTTCATGTCCATTGTTGGGCGGTTTTTCGACACATAGTTTTTGTCGATGGTTTTCTATTTCTGGTTAAGGAATTAGGGTTATTGACTAATCCAGGTCATTAGGTTAGGGTTTTGGATGTTGTTGGCTCCTATATGTATATTGTATTGTAAACAATGTATCCCTATGAATGAATATAGAATATGTTGGTTTTCTCGGTTTGGGTTTCCAGGGGAAAAATCCTTGTGTAATGTTTGTATTTTTCATTGTTCTTTTCTGTTCTTTTACTGAAAATCTGTTTGCAATCAATATTGTACAAGGTTAAAATCTACATTGGTGCACCCCAAGGTGAAACACTAGGCCGTATCAACCCTAAGTCAAGTAGTTCCTTCAACTGCATATGCAACTCACAAAGTTATGGCGATGTCATCCTATATGGTGTCTTGGAATTTGGCTCCGCACTAGGTTTTAGCTCGATGGTAAAATCAACCTCCCTCTCAGGAGGTAACCCTGGCAATTATTTCGGAAAAACATCCTTAAATTTTGAAAATATTGGATATTGATCTATAGAGGGCCCTTTCCCTTGATTAACTACATCCACTACATATAATCAACAACCTTTCATCGTGTAACGTTTAACCTTCAATGTTGAGATAAAGCGTAGAGACACCTTCCTTTGTATACCATGGATCTCTACTGACCTTCCTTCATCATCAACGCAAAGCACCCTCTTCGTGAAACAATCTACCATATCTCAATGGGATTTTAACCAGTCCTTCCGCATTATTAGGTCATACATCCCAAGTCAACTAGACAATTATCGACGTTAGGTCCTACCGCTTGTTTTTCCTCCGAAGTCATCTCAACTTGTTTAAAGTCATCGTTCTTGTAGGCTGCCAATCCACACTTTTATAATGCACAAGGTGAAATGAAACTATATGTAGCACCATAATCAAATAAAATTTTAACATTGACACGATTTAGCGTACCTGACGGCTCCACCACCATGGATTGATGTTTTGCCTGGTGATTATTGATCGTTGCATAAATTTGGTGGCTACTACTCGCTCTTCCCATTGGGGCCTTTACTTCTCTATGAACCAATATTGATTGTGACTCTGGATAGTCACACCGGTAATGGGGTCCTCCACACCCCCAACAAGTAACATGAGATAGAACCTGCACACTGCCCTGTAAAGGCCTCTGAAATGAGTTCCTTCCCCTGGAGCTCTTGCCCCTACTAGCTCCTCCCTTAGAAGGTCATGGACCTTTTGCATCACGGGTGATGAGTGGAATTTTTATGATCCGGATGGATTTTGGTGGTCTCCCACCTATTCCAACTGGCTCATTTTGGTAATTTTCCAGTTTGGCAATTTTTTCCTAGTTTTCGAGTCCCCGACTTCTGGGGTCATTTTAAGGCCCTAACAACATTTTTAGGGCTCACCATAGTCAAACTATACATGGAGTTGGTGATTTATAGAAATATGTGTAGTCCTTAGATAGACCTTTCCAACTAGCTATCGTGCGCCAAAAACGGAGATCGTATGCAAAAGTTATGACCCCAGGAAGTTGATGTACTAGCTTACCCAAACAGGGCCCACGTGACTTTTGGCACTTCATCTCCTAGGGTTAGGTTTTTGGATGTCTAGGGATTTTGAAATTCCTGTTTACTTTAAAAATTCCTTCAGAGCCTCATTGTAAGGAGATCCTTGCAAATTATCACATTCATCACATCTCTTCTCAGAGATAAGCCGCCACCATTCTAGCAAGCTTGTTTTTCGCTGCATTTTACAGTTTTAGCTTATTTCCTTATTGAATAGAAACCAGTTTTACTGTATATATGTTATTCTGTGTTAACAATATTTTGATAATAATCTATATTCATTTTGTTCTGCTCATAAAATCCAAATCAATGGCATCAAAGCGGTCTGCTCCTTGTCGTTCTTAATGCATGTCCCCAACGAGGTCAGGGTACAAAGAATTGGGTCTCGAGCTTGTTTCTCTTGAGAACAAAATCTCTTGCACACCCAAGCAACCTCTCATGGCGGGAGAAAAGAAAGACAATGAGATAGGATATCCCTTCAAAAAATTTCTCGAGGAATCCCTCATGCAACAGAGGAACGAGATGATGGATAATTTTTTGCAAATCCTTCGTCGACTACCAACAGGTGACGCATCTTCCTTGAATGGAGGCATCGCCCCCTTCAAGGTACAAATCAACTTTGATATTCCTATTTTTGAAGGTCAGATAGATGTTGATGTTGTAGACAAATGGTTGAATCTGCTAGAAGGGTATTTCTTTGTCCATAACTTCTCGAATAGAGAAAAGATTACTTTTGCACTCCTCAAAGTTGTTCCCCATGTCAGATATTTTTGGGAAACTTTCTACGAGTAGAAGGAAACAGAGGAACCCTCATTATTTATAGTCACAGTCACCTGGGAGTCCTTCAGGGATGTTATTAAGGAACAATACTACCATGTTGGAAGCTATGACGACATGTACACAAAATGTACCACACTGCAACAGGAAAGAGACCAAGCAGTACCTGAGTTCACAAATATCTTCCATACCTTGCGCACCAAGCTGGGTATCACATATTCTGAGCGTCATCTAGTGCTCAAGTATCACGGTGGTCTGCATAGATACATCTAGGCTGAAATGGAGTTTTTGGACATCTCATCCTTGGGAGAGGCCTACCGATATGCCGTCAAAATCAAGCAGAAGCTCAAACAAAAGACACAACAATTTGGGCCTAGGAACCCATCACAGCAAAAGCCAGGAAAGGGCGGCCCCAACCCATAGAAAAAAGGAAAGAACAAAGATAGACCACCTCAACACAACCAGTCCAGGCTGTAAAAAAAGAAGGACATCGAAAAGACAAAGAAAGATACTGGGAAGTGGTGCGACTTCCATAAGATCCCCTAGCATAACACTGTTGAGTGTCGCTCAAAGCAGTCGTTGGTGGCTGAGGTGAAATTCTATGAATCATATGTGGGTTCTGACTCTAAGTGAGAACCAGAAAAGAGGAGATAAATTATTGACGTAGAACCCAATGCTATTGTTGCTACCACCAAGCTCCAACCTGGTGAACCAAACGATCCAGAGGAAGGCGAGCGCCTTTTTCATTCATAGATGTGGGTGAAGGGTACCCCACTATACTTCATCATTGATAGCGGTAGCCAAAAGAACCTCATCTCAACAGAGTTTTTCAAGTGACTCACCATGCCGATAATGTTGCACCCGCATCCCTACACTATTGGGTGGTTTTGCCAAGGAAGCGACATCTACGTCAGCCAACAATGTCGCCTATCATACGGCATCAAGCCCTTCAAAGACAAGGTATTGTGTGATTCCGCCCCTCTTGAATTCTGTAATGTTATTTTGGGCCAACCATATTTATGGAAACTCCATGTTGTATACGAGTCTAATCCTCACAGTGTTATTATTAATTTGAAAAAGAAATTGTACAGGATACTCGAGGCAGTCCCACCTAGTGCTATTTACTTGATCTCTGCCAAGAAATGTAGGAAGGTCATCCCTCAGATGGGTAAGTGTGTCTTCTTCGTGATTCGCTCTCAGAACGAGTGAAATATCGTAGCCACATCTAGGGTCTTCGCAACCAACCTTTCCACACAGCATAATCAAGTGGATAAGGTCGTGGAAGAATACTCGAATATCTTCTCATCGCCTATTGGGGTACCTCTGCACTCTCAGGTCAAGAACCCCATCGATCTGACCCCCAGTGCATCATTGCCCAACGGGTCAGTCTACCATCACTCTATGTTAGAGAATGAGGAGTTCAAGTGGCATATCCAAGAACAAATCCACAAGGGGCACATCTGTCCTAGATCATCACCTTGCGGGAGCCCAATCGTGTTGGTACAGAAGAAATATGGAACCTGAAAATTGTACATTGATTACTGGGCCCTGAATAAAATCACAGTCAGAAATTGGTACCTGGTTCCCTGAATCTACAACCTCCTTGACTAGATCACAGGGGCCAAATACTTAAGTAATATTGATCTGAAGTCACAGGGGCCAAATACCAGGTCCCGATAGAACAAACAGATGTTTGGAATACCACCTTCAAGTCAAAGGAAGGTCTTTTTGAATGGTTGGTCATGCCCTTTGGTTTGAAAAATTCTCCAGCCACTTTCATGAGGATAATGGATGATATCCTGCAACCATTCACCAACACTTTTGTAGTGGTGTATCTGGATGACATTCTCATTTACACCAAGACCTAGGCAGAACACTTGCATCATATTCAGCTGGATCTACACACCCTGCGGTAGCACAAGCTATATGCCAACTTGGAAAAATGCTCCTTCAGCATGGACATGGTCCATTACCTTGGCTACATCATTTATCGACATAGTGTACATGTGGATCCATCCAAGATCCAAGTCATTCGTGACTTTCCATCCCCAACCACACTCACTGAGCTTCGGAGCTTCTTGGGCCTTGCCAATTTCTACCGCAGGTTCATGTTGGGATTCTCCCATATTGCATGGGCCCTCAGCCAAGTAACCAGGGGTGGTGAAAAGGAGAAATTTGTGTGGGGCTAGTCCCAACAACAAGCGTTCGATGACTTGAAGAAACATTTGTACTAAGCCCCAATATGTTCACTACCGAACCTGCAACATCCCTTTAGGATTGAGACAGATGATTCAGACTATGTCATGGGCACCATTCTCACTCAGCACGGCCACCCTATGGCCTATCATAGTGAGACACCATTAGATGTTGTATGTAAGTACCCTAATTACAACAAAGAAATGTACTCCATTGTGCAAGCCTGTCGATAGTGGAGACATTAAATTCTTGGGAAGGAGACATTCATCCACATTGATCATAAGCCACTGTAGTTCACGCCGACACAAGGCAAATTGTAGAATGACTGTCGTCAGAAGTGGTCCACATACTTGCAACAATTCCATCTCAACATCAAGTATAAAACAAGAAACACCAACCGCATCCCTAATTTCCTCAGCAGACCGCCAGTCGCGACACTCACTGGGATGCTACACTCTTGCAACCATGAGACCTCTGGATGGCCCCAACTCTATGAGACAGGCCCGAACTTCGCCACCACCTACCAAATGTTGGGCGCAAATGCACTTGTCTTCTGGGCCATATTTTCATTCCATCAAGTGAGCGAGCGAAGCTGATCTGGGAAGCCCACTATAGTCGGGTGGAAGGACACTTCGGCATTGAAAAGACAATGGAAATGTTGCAGAAACATTTCTACTGGCCAAAACTTTGATAGGAGGTCGGCAAGTATATCAGGTCCTGCACTGCCTGCGTTATTTCCAAACCAACCATTAAGAAACAGGACATGTACACTCCTCTGCCTACTCCTAACATACCATGGGAATCCATCTGAATGGACTACATGTTGGGCCTCTCATCCACCAAGCGGGGAAATGATTGTGTTTTTGTATTTGTTGATCACTTTTCTAAGATGGCGATTATGGCTACCTACAAGAAGAGAATCACTACAAAGGCCAAGATCTTCTTTGAACAAGAATGGGTATATTTTGGAATCCCAAAAACCATTGTCTCAGATTGGGACAATCGATTTCTCAACACATTATGGTCAAGCCTCTGGTCATTGTTGGACACCAAGCTCACCAAATCCACGGTCTTCCACCCCCAGACAGATGGTCAAACCAAGGTCATAAATCGAATGATTGTGCATATCCTGCATATGTATAATTCCAAGCACTTTCACACATGGGGTGAGAGTCTTCCCTATGTTCAGCATAGCTACAACTGAGCCCTGCATATCTCAACTGGCCACATCCCCTTTCAGGTGGGGTTGGGATTCCAACCATTGGGTCCCATAGATGTTGCACTACCCCTTGTAGTCACATCGATCGAATCATCTCCTACTCCAACAAAATCTGACAAAGCCACTCGTTTCATTGAGCGGATCCAGCACATCCACCAACAGGATCAGGATATCCTACAAAATTCCAATGACAAGTAGAAGTAGCGCCATGACCAACATCGTGTGCCACATAAGTTTCAGGTGGGCGACAAATTTTGGTTGCACTTGCAGAAAGAGCGCCTTACATGACCCCATCGGAAGCTTCAACCACTATGTTATGGATCATACACCATCACCAAGGATGTGAGTGATAATTCTTTTGAGCTCAACATTCCTCCTCTCCTTGGCCTGCATCTAGTGTTCAACGTGCATCTCCTTCGACCTTATTTCCCACCATTATTGGACACCTCAGAGATAGTAGAACAACTAAAACCAACAGAGATTAACCTCGACTACATATAACAGGCATCCAGTGATCAAATTGTGGATAGACAGATCAAGGGCACTTGCCAACAAAGGATCCAACTTTATCGAGTTGTCAAAGCAGGGCAGCTCTTGCACCAAGGCAAGTGGCTCACCCGGGGCCAAATTCAACAAAAATTTCCTCATCTGATGGGGGGCCTCAACGCAATGGATACCATTGCTTCCTAAGGGGGGAGTATTGATCCATATGGATGTCGGTGGTCTCCCACCCATTCCAACTGGCTCATTTTCGCAATTTTCCAATTTGGCAGTTTTTTCCTAGTTTTTGGGTCCCTGATTTCCGAGGTCGTTTTGAGGCCCTAAACAACGTTTTTAGGGCTCGCCACAAGTACACTATCTACTAAGTTTGAGTCTGACGACAACATGTGTAGTCCTTGGATAGACCTTTCCAACGGACTATCGTGCACCAAAAATGGAGATCATATGCAAAAGTTACGACCCCGGGAAGTTGATGTACTAGCTTACCCAAACGGGGCCCACATGACTTTTGGCGCTTCATCTCCTAGGGTTAGGTTTTTGGATGTCTAGGGTTTTTGACATTCCTGTTTATTGTAAAAAGGCCTTCAAATCCTCATTATAAGGAGCTTCTTGAGAATGAGCGAAGTCGTCACATCTCTTCTCAGAGATAAGCCACCACCATTCTAGCAAGCTTGTTTTCCGCTGCATTTTACAATTTCAACTTATTTCCTTATTGAATAGAAACTAGTTTTAATTTTTATCTATTATTTTTTGTTAAGTATATTTTGATAATAAACAGTATTCATTTCATTCTGCTCATAAAATCCAGATCGGTTGTATTTGTTTTCATTGAAATACCTATCGCAAATATTCTAGGTGCAGCTCTATTCCCATAAGGAGGTGGCCTAGAGCTTCCTCCCGGGGAGAAGGTCCCAGGAGCCTTCCCCATAAATCCAGGTTGTTGTGGAATGGTTGATCTCATTCCACCATTTAAAATCATATGCTCTTCTGCGTAGAGATCATTTTCAACTGCTTCAACTATTGACGATGGTTTCCACATCCTCACCACGACCCTTATCTTTGGGTTTAACCGATACACAAAACGTTATGCTTGTCGTTGATCGGTATCCATGTATGAGACATATTTTAATAACCCCATGAACTTGATTTCGTACTCCTCCATAGTCATGTTCCCCTGAACTAGAGCATTAAATGCTCCTACATGTTGTTCTAGTAAGCAGGAAAATATTTCCTTCAGAACCAGTTTAAGGCATTATCTCTCAAGGTCAAACATCTTGTCATTCCTTCCAACCATACCTCTACACGTTCACTTGCACGACTGGAAAAAACGTCTAAGATGTCTTCATCGCTTATAATTACTCGAGTGGTCTTCATAAAGAGGAAATTGGACGAGGTTGAAAGCGGTTTGGTAGAGTCCTCGGCGTCCTCCGCAATAATTTGGTTTTGAAGATGGCCCAAGAACTGGCTCAAGGGGAGAACAGTCGGTTGTTTCATTACCTGGAGCTGCAGAGGTGGATACTTCATTTTGAGAAGAGACGTGATGGTTTATTTCTCTCATGGCTTGTTTTTTCTTTCTATAACCCCTCTCGACAAGAACGTTACGGAAGGCAATTCCTTTTGCCCGCAGGTCTTGCAGAAATGGCGAGGTTGTAATGGATTTCAAGAGGCAATTGTGCAAAAGCTTCACCTTTGGAGGCTTATTACATATGGATTTGTATTTTCATCAACACCAGAGGTGATGTGTGCACTCTATTTGCTCTATTATTTCAGAGTTTTGGAGAGACAGATCGGGTCCAACAAACATTTAGTGTTTGTCTTATTCTCAACAATATTCACGACCATGTGTGAACTGATATCATTGGTGATGTTTAAAGATCATATTTTCAGTGGACTAGCTCTTGGGCCTTATGGCTTGATATTTTCTTCATTTGTGCTTTTTTTTTCTATAATATGTCAGTATCAAAACGTTTTCAAATTTTTAATATTCAACTCTCTAACAAGTCGTTCATCTATTTTATTGGTCTACAACTTATGCTTTCACAGGTGAACAGGTTGTGTTGGCTTTCAAAATTTTAACAAGTTCCTGAAATGTTTATTGACATTTCATGGTTATTATCATGCTACCTCTCTCTTTAAATCTTTTGGTCACTCTCTTAGGGTTTATTTATTTAAGGTTATTCAGGGTTCTTGTAAAAAAGATATCATAACTTTCAGTTATGAGGGTGGGTAATCCCTAAGTTTCAGCTTTGAAACCGGGCTCTAATACCATATGTAACAGCTTGAAAGCATTAAAATATAAAGTAAATCTATATTTCTATTTTCACATGACAGAGAACTTCTTTTTTTTTGTTATAAAATTGAACAAACAAAATTTAACAATCACATAGTATATCTATAAATGTCATAACTTGAATTTAGGGTAAAACAATAGTAATTACAGATTACCTCTTGAAGAAGAAGGTTGTCCTAATGCAACTACTTGCCTAACTGTTTCCTCCCATCCATCTAGGAACATAGACTCTCCTACTCCCTAGCTCCAAGAAATTAGATTTCCTTGCCCCCGAGCCCAAAATCCCAGCAACACCAGTCCACTAGCCCAAAACTCCTCAAGGATTTACCTCCAATTCTCCTTATAAGATCTCTCTTCCTCTCCTCCATCAAACCCCCCTCCACAATGCACCCCACCCCCTTCCTTATCCCTCCCCTCCAACTACTCCTTTCCCCCTCATAAATTTTCCCACCTCTCTTATCTTTTTTCATTAATTCTTTACCTACCTAAAGAAATAAAATACTCATTCTTTTGATTGTTGCATTACTGAATTTAAAAGAAAATATAAAATTTCATTAACTTAATAATTAATTAGCTTAAGTGAAATAAATTAATTATAATAATTAATTTAAATTAATTGGGTGTTACAAGGTAGCACCTCCAAAGGACAGCGTCAAGGTCAAATCACCCATGCATCCCCTTTCCTCTTTCCCTTTTGTGGTACCAAGGTTCCCTTGTTACTTCTTCCAAAAACTTTTTTTGTGAATATTATATATTATATAGTTCATTTTTATACATGACTTTACATAACATAAGAACACCCATGTCAATTGGGTTTAGCTTGGGAAGTTGGGAGGAATCTGTTATCCTCCCCTCCCAGGTTCAATTCCTGCAAGTGACATGTTGAGCTCTTATTGAGTATATTATTGTAATGGCTTCTAACCTTGTTGTTAATCAACCTTGTGCCCTGAAGATTCTAGGGTTTTCCCTGGGTACCATCCTCAAAATGAGGGGAAGTACTCAAGGGTTTTCCCCGAGATTTGTAACCTGGAAAAAAATACAAACATAAACACACCCATGGAAACATAACAACCACAACACAATCATAGCCCACTACTAGGAGTTGTAAGCATTCAGTAGTCGGGCCTTGGCCTTGGGCTTCACAATGGAAATATTTACAATGAATTTCACATTTTCACAACCTCAGGTCATTATAACTTTGTCCACATGGCTCTACTCTCATTGCATGACCTCATCATTTACAAAAAAAAATGCATGGTTTAATGTATTATATTCTAGGGGTCAAACCCATGGTATTACAATGTTGAAGCAAAGTATGTTACAAGTTCATAAGCTTTGAAGGAAGTTTTTTTGTTTTGACAATTATGTAGAGACATTGAAATTGAACATGGGCCTATTCCTATTTATTGTGATAGTCATAGTGTAATTGATTCGGCAAAGAATCCCAAGTTTCATCGATAGACAAATCATATCGAGGTGAAATTCCACTATATCATAGAGGTGGTGGAGTCTAGCGAGGTAACTATACTCAAAATTAGGACTCGAGATAATGAGATAGATTCTTTAACTAAAGTAGTGAATGGAAGAAAATTTGTGTAGGGACAAGGTGGGGATTCAATCTTGGTCAATGTAACTACAAAGTGAGAGATTGTTAGCATATTGCCAATTACATCATTTGTGTCATTAGTAGTTTCCATTTGGATATGGAATGTGTAACACAATGCCGGAATTACATTCTTGTTTTTTAGAAGTAGCATTGTTTCCCAATTTTATTTCTAATTTTAGAGTAAACATTGTTGGGTGCTAGTTTTGATCCTTTCACCAAGCCCATTCACCTCCAATTTTGACTCCAAAACCTCTACTTTTGCCCATTTTCACCTAATTAATGGCATAATGAGTATATAAAATGTAACAAGTTGTCTTTTTGTGATTAACTCTTAGTTTTTCTTGTAAATAGTATTAACATCTATTTTTGCAACAAATTGTCTACAATTCAACTATCACAAGAATTAACCATTTTATATGAGTTATTACAAGAATCAAAGGTTAGCATACTTCCACTCACACAAATCAAGAATTTCCACTTGGAGTAACTTAATTGATATCACAACATGGTAATTTACCTATTTTTCCATTTCATAGCATACGGCACCCAGTGGTCAACGCGTGGTCAAGTTCGACATACAGTTATTGGAAATTTGCAGAATCAGCTACAAATCTACAAGTTTATTCACCAAATTAGGAACCCGGTGCCTAGGAGCGAGGAATAAGGCTCAACCTATCAAAATATCAAGGATACAACCAAAGGGATCAAGGAATTCCTATTCTACATGTTGAATAGGAGATTTGAACTATAATTTTTGCAATTGGTTAGAAACAAAATGTAATCTTCATTTTTCGGGCAGTGATATTTTGGTGTGATTTTCGAAGCGATGAAGACGAATCCAAAGATTCCACGACTTGGGTTTTATGTAGAATGTGCCCAATTATGTGACATGTGTGAAAATTCCCTAAAAAGTGCATGG